>JAXCHO010000036.1:1802500-2045000 GCA_036630365.1 Acanthiza pusilla
TCCCTATCACATCAGTGGGCAAAACAATCCCTCTGTCTTCCAGCAGTTTCCCAGCTCAGCTGTTCTTGTTTCCTGGTATTTTGCACAACCTGTCCATGACTTTAAATGTCAGGTCAGATTTTCACTTGGAGCTTTGTTGATTTACAACAGGTAAAGAAACCCCATGCTTTTGAAACGTGCAGAAAATATCGCTAGATTGGTTCTGCTGCTGTGTAGTCTTCTCTTTGTAAAATAAAGAATGTTTTACAAATACCTCAACTGAAAAACTATGGTGCTGAAGGAGGGAAGAAGCTTATCTTGGTGTGATGCTCATTGTTCTCACCCTTCACTGACTCTGACTGCTGTGTCTGACCCAGGCCAAATTCAGATGCCACAGAAATGAAATCTTTCATTAAGATGGTAAAATATAGGCTGTTTTTTCTGGACATGCAGAGAGGTGGTCACAAGATGAAAATTCAACCTACCGTTCTTCAGCTCTGATGCTGTTGTAAAGCAGAAATAACGTTATTTCAGAGAACTGATCACTCAGATGAACATGGAAAATGTGAGAAAAATTAAGTTCTTTTTGACTCTCTAATGTTTATCTACAAAAAATATACATTTTATAGGGATTTTAGTTGAGTGTGTCCAGAAGATAACAAAAAAATTTATCTAAATTGTTGTCTAAATTTTGGATTGGATATCTTATTGTTGGTGAAAAGTACTTTTCTCTATATGACGTTTTGATATTTGTCTGTTTAATTTTGATAAAAGATTCCTCCAAAACCACTGAGAAAATCAAAATATTTCACTTGAATTTTTTCCCTGCAGTGCTGAGTTTAGTGCATCCTAACAGGAGTGAGGTCCAAGCCCTGTAACGCCACAGCTCAGAGGATTACCTCCTGCAGGACCTGACAGAGTCACCTTCCCTTACTGAGGCTGGATACCTCTGTATTAGTTAGGAGACAAAGTCCAGCCAGGGAACCTGAACTCCCAGTCAAAAGCAGAAGGCTACAAAAGTAGGTGTTTGGTTTGTTTGGTTTTTTGGGAGGTTTTTTTGGTACAAAATATCACACAAGAACTTTTACAAGCCAAAACTAATTTTTTCATAAGAGTTATGTTTTTGATTTTTGTGTTTTTCAGAAAATATAGGAAATTTTGCCAGCTATTGACATGCTAGGACAAATGTGCTCTGTTTATTGAGAAAAATAATTTGTCATGTATTGCTCACATAAACCTAAGAGTAATTTTCAGTGACTGACCAGACTTATTGTGAAGGAGCACTCCTTGCATCCTTTTCTTTAGACATCTACACTGAAGTGCCTAAACTTGAAGCTGAATCCCACTTGCCCTCAGTGACCCTGGACAACAGACCTAAAGCTCAGGTTCATCACATGGTTCAAGGCACTGATCTGAGCTGTGCAAGGTGCCTACCTAATCACCCTAAGCTGACATGTCCAGAGAAAAAAGTAATTACAGCTAAAATCTCTGGCAATACATCTGTCATATTTCCAGAGCAGCTACTTTTCTATTAACAGACTGTAGATGATGGGAGTATGCACCCAGTGAAGGTGTCTCCGTCACAAAAAGCAAGATGGGGTGAATGTGGACCAGAGTACAGGAAGCTAATTTACCCCAAAGTATCACAGCCCAGATTTCAGTTGTTTAAAATCCGTGCACCCAGCTGGAGTCAATGAAGCTATGTTGATTTATGTCTGGTTCTATGGTCAGGGCAGTAGTGGAAATAAGGGTTTTGTTTTCAGGAAATACCGTATTTTTGTCTGAGATTGATTTATGAAATAGAGATGAACACACAATGTTAAAAAAAAAATGTAAGAACTGTGTTTTACTCAAAAAAACATCAGCTGTGTAGGTTAAAAAAACAGCAAACACAGTTCAGCAATGATGAATGCAAATTAGTACTTAGGGGCAACTAACCAATTTGGATGGCTTGTGCTCCCTGTTTAGCCCCCTCTGCACTGTTGAACAAAGGGAAAAACATAGGGATTATACTGAAAAACATTGATTAAATTGACACTGCAAACAGCTGCATTTTGGGAGACAGAACTTAGGTTAAAAAGCTAGGATAAAGAAACACTTAAAATTTGTATTCCTTTGAGGATAAACAGTGAAAACAGGTATTTTGGGAAGCATTTCATACAGTGACTGCAAGATGTATCTTTCTTCACTAAGAGTCATAATGCATCTATTTATTAAAAAATCTGCTTTTCAAATAGACCTTTCAACCAAAGTTTCCTTTCCAATTGGTCTAATTATTCTTTAAAATCCTCATTTGGTTTCACCACTGTATATGAAAAGAGTTTCCATCTACTTTCTGCTGGAAGTTCTGGGCTCATGCTCTTCTGGGTGATTTGGGTCCCTGAACTCTGTCAAGTCCTGTTTCCCAATGTGCCATTCATCACACAGGAGGGCGAGGCTGGAGGAAAGCTGGAGAGCAGCTCGAGATGTTCTCCTGTGGGGGGACAGACCTTTGCCTAGAATCTGCCAGAGAAGCTGGTGCATCAGGGTCTAGCTGGTCAAATAACAGAGTCAGGAAGTTTTCTCATAAGAATTCCTAGTGACAGCTTAATTCTGTGTCACCTGACAGCACAGGGCCTCCCTAGGATATCATGTCCCTCTCTGAGAAGCAGCACAGGGAGTTAAACCTGCGCTGTGTTTTCGTTTCTGCCCAATCCTACCTAACATCACTATTTCAGTACTGAGCTTGATGATGGCACAGCAGAAAGAGGTCAAATGTATCTGGAGACATATTAATATTCAAGTCTCGTCAAAAGGTTTATAACCTGAGACAGTAGGTGAAGTGCTTCTTCTGGTTCTCCTTCTGTGCTTAATACGCCACATGTTTCCTTCTGAAGAAGAATATTTTCTATTTCTATATATCTTCCCGTTCTATATTTTTACAGGAATTCACAACTTTAACACCTTTAACCTCATAAAACCTGCTGGGTTTATTATCTCTGTTTAAGAGAAGGGAAAACTAAAACAGAGGCAGTAGAAGAACAAGCTCATCCAGCACAAGGCATCTGCAGCAGTGCTGGGATTGGAGGCCAGGTGCTCCTGGATTTTTAGCCTTCCTCAAAGCCATCCCTGGATTTTAAGCTGGAGAGCTCTAATGATTTTATACACTGCCACTGCTCAGAAAAATCCCATACATAATCATTGATTAATATTTTGTAGACTTCCTCTTTAAAGGTCCCAGTCTTTACTGAAACTGCATTGTATTCAATATAAAAACACAGATAGGAATTATTTTTATTCAAAACACTATACTGTCTAGTTCCAAATAAACTCTTGTTGGAGAAAATCAGAATGAAAGAATGGAAGACATAAAAGCAAGATTGTGGGCATTTGAAATTGTGTATACATTTGAAATTCCTCCTCAAAAACCATCAATTTTTTAAAAATAAGTAGTGATATAATGGTACAATGCATAAACAAACCCTAACTTTGCACTCCAAAATTTACTTTATGCTTGAATACTATATTTAATAGCTTAACACTGATAATATTTTACATCTATATTATGTATTATAGAGAACCCAAACTAACCACTCAGTTATTGCAGTTAGAACACTTTCATAATTAAAAAAGATCCCAACTTTCCTTCCACATTCTTAAACAACATTACTAGCAGGCATGGGTTTTGTCCTACTGCCTCATCTTTCTTTCATACACTCTAGTGTCTCACTGAGTATAGCACTCATGGCTCTAAGTTCACTTTCTCTTATCACATGGGTGTGATCTTCAAGTAACTCCAGCAGATTGGGTCTATTAATTACTGGCATTTATAGTTTGTTAAACCCAAACTGCTTGATTCCACATTGCTTAACAAAACCTCTTTCCCAGGTGTTCTTCCTACTGCATAGTTTAAAGTTTCCAAGATTTCCCTTCAACAGATGTTAAACTCCCTGGTCTCAGTTTCTTGGTCTTTAATCTCTTGACCCTTTTTAAACTAATGGAGTTGTATTTGCCACTTCCTAATCCTCAGGAATCTCCTTCATTTTTAAGAATGTCAGTTAATTTAATGCCTTTAACTAATGCTTGTGAGATCACATTATTTGGACCTGCAGCTGTATGTGCCTTAAGTGCACTAATTTTTTATTTTCCTAATTACAAATTTTGCTTTTAACTCTAAACTGCCTTCTTTTTGTCTCTGAAAGATTGATCCATTCTTTAGTCAGAGTATTGTTCCACCTTTGTCTAAGACAAAGAGAGTAACTGTTTAGCAGGTCTTTTTATTCCCCTGTGCCTCAAATGGTAAGCTTTACTTGCACAGAAGAAAATGAAGTTGCAGAACGAGAGGCAGTTTGCATATATTTTTCTATCCTCAATGGGACTTGAGCAGTTCCAACATTACTGCAGAAATGTGAAGCCATATCAAAAAACCTTCAGTCTGATTAAAAATGGTGAGATAGCCAACAGTTAACAGCATTTGGGTAACTCATCGGCTAAATAGTCTCGCTGCTTTTCTTGGGTTTCCTTTCTTCCAATGAGATCTTAGTGAAGGAACCACTTTCAGCTCATGCACCAAATCAAGAGCTCTGTTGAATTGAAGCCCACGTGTGCTGAAGGGAAATGTGCTGGTATATTTTCTTTGATAATTGAAACACTTTGTAGGCCACCCTCACCTTCAGGCAATTATGAAGAATGTCTCAGAGCATTTTGAGACTGAGTTTTTCCCAGACAATCCAAATGGGAGTAAAAAAATATATACTAACAAGTTCCAAGAAGCATATTTTGACTTTTTGTTGAGAGCTATGAAACCTTTTCCCACTGACAGTTTTCTCTTGATATTTTAAAATCTTTTCCCCTAGTTACAAAGTTCTTCTGACCTTATTCCTTGGACTCCCATCTCCTCATAAGCAATATTAGGTATCCCCAAGGGTTCCATTTGCAGAAGCAGTTCATACTTTATCTGATATGAATCATATCTTTTGGCTTCAGCTTGCAAAGTTCTTCATACCCTTGAAATTGAGCTCTCTCAGATGTGATCCATTCACTTTCTGAAGCCTCTATTCATGTGGAATTTCACTGGAGTAGGTTTGGACATCCATACATGTTCTGGAGTATACAGAGATTTGAAAATTAAGAACTAACTTTTTTGCCAGATGTGTTGGGAATTTCATAGGATCTAAACTGAGTAATGATAATTTTTTATACAAGATCAAAATGATATTGAAATTTTATTCATTATGAACTTGTCTGAATCCTTCATCATTATGGGCAAACAAAGGACTGACATTTAAGTTTAATTGGAACCACTTACTTTCTAGCATTACTAAGCAAGGGAAGTCTAAAAAGCATGAAGGTTCGAGAAGTGTTGATGGACTCTATTTAGTTCAAAACTCCCACAGGAGCAAAGGTCTTTAAATGTAATGTAAATCAAGGAGTTTTTGCTTTCAAATGCTGTCATAAGAGAAGTCAGTGGAATTGTGTATGGAAAAAGAAATTATAAATTCTATTGCTAGTCTTAAAAGTCCAGAAATTTCAGCTTTCAAGGTGTATTTTGCATTGAAGTAGAATCTTAGAAAGGAGAAAAGTGCAGTAGAAGATCAAAAGAAGCTTTGTTGAGACTACCTGCTGAATTTCTACACTGAGAGAAAATTATTTACCTATTAGACTGGTCGATGGCGAGGTGAACATGAGTCAGCAGTGCCCTGGCAGCCAGGAGGGACAACCCTGTCCTGGGGACATCAGGCACAGCATCCCCAGCTGGGCAAGGGAGGGGATTGTCCTGCTCTGCTCTGACCTGGGGCAGCCTCACTTCAAGTGCTGGGGGCAGTTTGGGGTGCCACAATAAAACGAAGGCTTGCTCTGGATTCGTGAATGAAAAAAAAGAATTTTGGGAAGCAGTTGCATTTTCAAGGCAGTAGGAAAAAAGAAGGTGTGGGACAGGGTAAGAGAAACAAGTAAGGAAAAGCTTAAAGTATGGACTAGAGACAAACTGTGAAGGTAATGATAAGTTTTCCACAAAAATTTTATCTAAGGTAGCTAAAATAGTAGCATTTAGTATTGACTTGTTTAAAATGTAAAGTATCCATGTACTTATTTAATTAGATTTCAGATTATCTTTCAAACACTTTTTCTGTGAACTTCTCCTCCGTATAATAATCTTTGTTCAGAAAAAGTAGCTCTAGGTGCAAACAATATGTTGAGTTCTTACTTTTTGCTTTCCATATTTACGCTGAATTTTCATTTTTTATGACCACAGAAATGAAAGAATCTAAGGCTACATCTTCATATCTCATCTTGACTAGTCACGTAGCCTATATCTGTCTATTTCATGATTTTCCAAAAAAATCACTATCTGAAATCTGTATGAAAGCAATTAATCTTGTATTTCACAACTATGGCTTATATTGCTGAAATAAATAGTCCTTTATTATTTCCATTAAAATTATTTAAATAATAAACTCTATTTACATGCTTAATGGAATTATCACAAGCTTGGCTTTATTAAAGACAAAGGTGTCACTATAAAGTGTTCAAACACTTTAAATGACCTGACATTGAATTTCCATATTTAAAAGAGATTTGGGCACTGAACCATAGTAGTAGATAACATCATAACTGTTATACATAATTTTTTAAGATGGAATGTAAATTAAGCACTTTTGAATGCTTATCCCTTTATGTAGCTCCACATAGTCGAGAGTCTAGAAACTGTTTTACTATTGCCTTTTCACAGAGAATAGTGTAAAAATGTTCTTCCTGTCACAGTCACATGTAAAAACACCCATCTTTTTATCAAGTGTATTTTGTACTGGTGTCTTCTGTCCCATTCCCACTAGCCTTCCTTATTTCTCGTCCCATCTCTGGACCCGTCGACCATCCGGATTTAACTAACTCTCTGCAGCTCCCTGCAGAATGCATTCCTCTGTCAGCACATATGCTTCTCATTCACCAATATTGTTATGCGTTCGATTTCTTCCCCCCTCTCTTTTTTACTGCCACTACCTTGTTGGCATTGTAAAAAGAGAATACCTTTAAAGGGCCCTGAACCACTGTCATTATGCGCTCCAGACAGCAACCCAGGGTGCAACCGGCATCCCACCACAAGTAGGAAATGAGAAATTCTGGGCTATAATGAGAGCTATTGAATTTTTTTTTACAGCAGCTTAACGTAGGTTATTTAGCTCAGGTGTTTCAGTAATGGTAGGGCATATGGAAAAAGCAGCGCTTTGGGCCCTTGAGCTTTTTCAGCTCTCTCCAACCTCAGCACACAAATCTGTAATTCTCATGAAGGAACCACAGTAGCCCCGGCAAGGTAGGATTTCAAGTGTGTACCATAGACCTACTCGTGTTATTTCTTGCTGAGCTGTGGTAGCTGCGTGATTATAGGATTTTCGTTAGTACCCTGCGTTCTGGGTCCATTGTCCTCACACACCGTCTTCTCTGAGGCAAGCATCCTTTTCTCCCAAACATTTTCAAGCAATCTTTTAGAAGCGTTTTATTTTTTCCCCCCATTTTCATTTCTTTTCCCCTAATTAAAAGAAGTAAAACTTTTCTACATGAACATTTTTACTTGTAGAATGGACAGTGGATTTGCCCTTTGGATTCTGCAGCCATGTCCCCTTTTGCAGCACAGCTGCAAAGCCTGAAGGACTCAAGAATGTGAGGAGAAAACCAGCCTGGGCCCCTCTGGCTTCAGTATAGCTAGGATTTCACCCCATGTGCCCTGAAACTGGAGGTCATGGCCAATGTCTGCAATATGAGACCAGGATGAGGTCACTAATCTAATCATGACCTAAGCTTATGTTGGAATTCTTGACTTTGGAGCGACAGATGCAAAAGAAACCAGTTTTGGGGGCCCTAGTAAACCAATTAAAAGCATCAGTGTGGTGTCCTCATTTACCAGATTTTTATTTCATTCAAACTGTCTTCTCAGGGAGATTCAGTAAAGAAGTTGTTCTTTTTCTGACTTAAAACTGCCAGGAAGAATATGACTTTGTTCAATGAGATTGAACTTCTGTTGACAAATTTTTAGGACAATAGTTATCTACTTCAATAAAGTTATACATTCTTGAGCTGTATGGAACACTGTTTTTTTCTAGGGCCCTTAGGAACAGGGAAATATTCAGTATGGAAAACAAGAATGGATTCCATGCTGAGAAAAATATGAAAATCTTTTCAAAATTTAAAGATGTCCAAGGAAAGAAGCATGTATTTTCTTACATGTATCTACTGTCCTGTCGGTGTGTATGAGTTTGGAGATACATGTGTAAGTCAGGAAGCTGGGAACCTTCTTTTACAGAGTAATATTTTTACCCTAAAAATTCATAAAAACATGAACAGTTTTGTACTTGAGGCTTTGGGTGATTGTCCTTCCACCCGTACATCTCTGTGGAGGAGTTGTTAATGAAAGTTTTGATGTTATTTAAAGTACTGGAATGTAACTAGAGGTGTTAGGAAGGGGAAGAGAACAGAAAAACAAAGACAATAGCAGATTCTTTACTGTCTTTGGTGCACACTGTGGGGAATTGTTTCTAAAACTGCATAGATAAAAATGCTGTGGTTTTCTTTTGTCTTGTAAAAAACCCAAACAAATAAACAAAAAAAAAACAAACCAAAAAAGGCTCAACCAATCTGTGGTATATATTTAAAAGCAAAAAGCTCAAGTATTAGGTTTTTTTGTGGTTTTTTTTTCCCCCAAAAATTACTAACTGTCATGCTTTCAGAACACTCAAGCTCTGTGGTGATGGCTATAATAGAAATGGTTACAAATAAACAAAACAAATTAGTAAGCAGCTACAGAAATTCCCATATCCTGTTGCTGGTAAAATCAAGCCTTCTGGGAAAATGTTGTGACACATACAGAAGACAGTCTACAAATTCATGTAGTATTCCACTGTGATCCTTTTTTTTGCCTTTTAGTTGACAATATGATTGTGATGCCATGTAAAAAGAGTACATTTTCTCTAATAAACTAAAGAATACTCATCCAATTAAATCACTTCATAATCTACATGGCGCCTGTAGTTTCTGGATATATTTATTATTTCTTAATGTCAACAAAAGTGTCTTTAAATATAAAAGCACATTCTTTTGTCCTGAGAAAACAGATTTGTTTTAAGCCCATTGAAATGCACAACGAAGAGGAGAAGAAGCGATATCTCCACCGGACTTCTTATTTTCGACATCTGGTTGTGGTCCATTGGGAGAAATGTAAGTAACAGTTTACCACATGGATTACAAATGTGCTGAATTGCAAGAATGAATATTAAATGAAAATATCCATAGCACCTGCAGCTTGTCCGGGAGAATTCCCCTTGTGTGTTGTGGGTGGGTTTTCTGAAAAACCCCCAGTGAGATGCGAACTGCAACTGCAGCTGCTTGTAGTAGCAGCTTGTCTAGTGTTACCGAAGAGTTTGCAGATTCTGTTCCCTTCAATGAATCAACATTGATCAGGGCTGCCAACATGCTAAAAAAAGAAAGGGAGGGAGCAGAAGGAGGGCTGCAGGGGAAGGATTATGAACATTATGATTATTCCCACAGGTTTTGGATGATCAGGAAAAAATTTAAAATAGTGATTAAAAAAAAAAAGAAGAAAAAGAAAATGAAAAGGCAAGCGAAATGCTTGGTGAAATATAAAGCCAGTTTGATGTAACTGGGTGAGAAAGCAGTGTTTGCTCTGTCAAAAGGTCAGGCCTGTTTTTTTTCTCAATAGAAGCTCTGCAATTGTGTTTTGCTGACTTCATATACATTCTGCATAGACTGAGCACTGTACACATGTGATACTTGGCTGGATTTCAGATGCAGTGCTAGAGGGGATTAAACAGTGGGGAATGTTTCCCCCTTAGTATTAACTTTTTATTTTAGAGAGACTGAGCTAATTCTACATGAATATGCCTTGAAAACAGTGGCTCATTAAGAAAAGTGTGATTCCCCATTTTGATTTCACCCTCCAAAGAAATGGTGAAGAGCAGACTCCTCATGCTTCATATCTTTTTATCAGGCCTCTCTGAAGAGCACTTGCACATTTAGGCATAGCATAGTGGAAATCAAAGGCAGACCAATGCTGGCAGCACAAAAAGGGAATTGCTAGTCTTTCCTTTGGGTTTTATAATGTCAAGATGATAAAAATATGAACATCAAGTAGTACTTAATTTCTTTTTCTTACTGAAAGAAAATAATATTTTTAACTGTGAGAGGCTGCCAAATTATTCTGTTTTGAAATTTGTGTAGGATCTTACTACTACTACCAAAAAATGAAAAACTTTAATGTACATTTCTTTGGACCTCTTTGATTCAGATTCTCAAGGAAACCTCAGTCCTGCACAAGGATTAGAAGAGAGTCATACAGCAAACCCTTGTTTCTCTGAGGCAGCCTCAGTGGTTGACTACCTCCAAAGGGTAGTTTTACTTTGGACATGATACTCCTACCTTTCGTTCTAGCCTGCTGCACAAATATTTGGAGCATGTCTAAAGAAACCTATTGAGTTGAACTATTTATATGCAATTCCAGATCTTGCATCCCTTGGTTTTATACCTCTGTGAATCACAGTCTGATGCTGGCAGATGGGATATGGAGCACACCTCCTCAGTGGTGGAGGCTCCAGCTGGGCGCTCCTGCCAGTGTTCGTGAGATTATGAAGGTCCACATCCCGAAGAGGAGGAGGGAGTGAATCAGAAGAGGGAGCTCTAGCTGTGCTAATGAGGCCAGAAGGGCCTTTGAGGGGGAGTACACCAAAAAATAAGAAAAGAGAGTTCTTTATGTGCTTTTCATGAAGGAGAAGGAATTTTATTTCTTTCTGCCCCCCTGGAAGTCATGTTTGCATCCTGGTTTACTAGCTCCCAACAGACTCCCCAGCAACCTATTGCGTTGTGCTTCTTGCCTCCTTCCTCCCTCTTCTTTCCCTCCCAGGCATGCCACCAGCAAGGAATCAAGCTATCCAGGATCTCTGATGGGGAAACGTTATTCTTTTTGCTTAAAACTTTTCATGAATTCAGTTTCTAAACCTATTGTGCAATATCATATTAATCTACACAGGAGGACTTCTATGTAAGGGTCTTTAGAGACATTGCAGACCTTGGAACAATATCTTTAAAGGAATCAGAACTGTAAATGTTCTCAAATAAGGGGCAAATATTGGCTGTCCCTTAAAATGAAATGAAATGTGTGAAAGAAAAGGTTTCCTATCATGTGTGGCCTTTTGTAGGCTCTTCCTTCCTTGTCCTTTTTTCCCAAGATAAATGAAGGTTCCACAGAAGTCACCAAGTATGATATTGCTTCTGAGTCCCATTGACTAGGCTTGGACATTGCCAATGTGAGGCACAACGGAGGAGACTGCAGCAGGGAACAAGGGCTTTTGTCTGCTTGGAAGCTTTGGGAGATGTTTGGTGTGTGTGGCACTTGGGGAAGGGTTCCTGTGCCTCATCCTGGTCTTTTTAAGTGTTGTGTTCAAAGGGATGTGCAGATTCCTTAGAAACACTACCATGCTAACAGAAAACTCATGTCTTTTGTGTTTCACAATTAATTTGTTAAATATTTCACAGGCAAAATTGCTTTCTGGAGATTAGGACAAATGGCTGTATTTTGTGCTAGCAAGAAACAATCTAAGAAATGAAAAAAGTTTCTGTTTTTTTAAATTCTCTTTTAAAAAGGCTCCTGGGTTTTGGCCAGGAGCAGGTGTTCTGCACACTGCCGTTCTTCTTTTGGCTACTGGTTATTGTGCCATTAGAAATTGAATTAATCATAACTTTAAGCCCATTGTGACTCATACAAAAGTTAATAAAAAGTTTGACTAATCACCACTGGAGGTGCCTCAGCTTTCTCTGGGGGAAATCAGTGGCTTTGACAAACACATCCTTCTAGCATATGCAGACATGCAGTTGTCCAAAGCATAAGGAAGATGCTATTGCTCTGCAGGGATGCAGGATGAGTAAAGGATGAGAAGTGGCAAGGAGTCATTCATGTGACATAGATGGAGTTGCACTAATCAGAGAGAGATCTTAATTGATAGGAAAGCTCTGATATGAAAAAGTTATAAAACATATAGTACCATAGTACCAACTTTCTAGAACAGTGTACTCTGTGTACAGAAGTGCACCCCAAAAGAGCTCCTGGTGACAGATTGTTGTTCTGAGGCACCTCCAGAGCTGTGGTGGTGCTCTCTGCAGCAGGATCTTGGTCACCTCTCCAGGAAATTCTCAGCTTTGGCTTCCGACTCACAGTGCAAAGACATTTCCTAAAAATGTGATTTAAACAATGAATATGACAGATTGATGGCGCATTTTCTTGGCAATCACTCCAACAGACACAATTTTTCTTGCTAAAAATCCCTTTCATGGACACCTGTATGTGAGTATGTGGCAGAGCTCATGGGGTTGCATTTAATGAGTAAGTTAATTGGAAGATTAGCAATTTCTCTTTGGGGTTGGTTTTTAATATTTCATCATGAATTTACTGGAAGTGTGCAGTTGAGATCTATATTACTACAATGCTTATACGTGTGACTTTTAATGGACAAAAATTGAAAGAACCTATCTTTCTGGTTAGTGAGAGCCCTAATTACTCATTATTCCCTGCTCCCTCCTTCTGCACACTCCTTGGAGCCTTCTGGTGAGCTGCACAGAGGTGTTTCTTTTATAAGGGCTATTATAGAGACACCTGTTAGGATTGATATAGTTAATACTGCATCAACATTTCCATTGATTTGTTTTATGACCCAGCTGTAAAAACTCCTTTTAGTCTGAGAATTGATGAATAATGACTGAACCAAGTAGCTCAGGGAAAATAATGATTGTAACTTACTAGAAAGTAACATCAAATTAGAAAAATTAGACATAAAGAAGTTTCAGAAGCTTGCTTTGCATATTTATATTGTGAAAAAAATTCTTTTTATCATGAAAGCACAGAAGATTTTTGGATACAAAAATCGAGTGCCTCTGTGTACATTTTTAAAAAATAACTTAATCAGGGCTTTTCATGTGGAGAAATGGCTTCTGTTAGCAGTTTGGCTAATTATTTTGCAATTCGTTGGTATTTTAGTAGCAAATTCATAAAAAGCTATGATTTAAGGTATAATGTCCTTTGTATTTTGGCCAGATTAAAGAATCATTTGATACATTCTGGGGAGGGTGGAAGAAATATCCCTGATATTTTCTCCTCTGTAAAACAGAGGGTAAGTAAGGGTAAGTAGCATGGAAAACTTAAACTTACTGCATTACTGTTTATAAAGCAATGGCACAGAAGTTCTGTGTGTTCTGTTCAGAGACAATCCACGGAAACAAGTGGCCCATGTGAAACAAGGCTTTGTAAGGTGCCTCATGTACTAAATAATTTGTCTCACCATACCCCTCCTCTCATGGTCCAAAACCACAAAATGCAACCACATGTTTGGGTAATAATCTTCCAAACTGAAAAGAGGACCATTAAGGGAGGGCAGATCTGGTTTTAAGCTCAAAAGAGTCAACCATTATTGCAGTAACAGACACCCTTCTCCAAGTGGTTCGAGTGTGGGTCCCATGTCCCATCCCTTCTCCAGCAAAGGTGGAGTCAAGCAATTTCAGTCTGGGAGTGCTGTCACCTGCAAGGTAAGAGCTAAACTACAACAAAAGAAGGCAGTGGTGTCCCAGGGATGTGAAATTACGGAGAACCTGGTCAAAATGTCTGAGATAATCCATGTCCACATGCAAGCAAAGGGTGCTGTGTGTGTGTAACTATTGGTACTGAACCAGAGCTCTTTCGTTGCACCTGACTTGGGGCAGGCACTGTTAGTTCCATTACAGTATATTGTAACTTAATATTTACACATGGAAATAACTGAGTGAATGGCCTCAGCCTGGGTGACTTATGCTACACTCATCAAGGCAGTCAATCTCCTGGAGGGTTCCAGATTTGCTTAACTCCTGTGGGTTTGCTAAATGTGATATAAATAATGGGGCTGGCATCACTTTCCTCAACAAGGAGAAAAGATGGATTTTCATAGTAAAAAAATATCCATTTGTGAAGACAATATTGTCTAAGGTAAAATGTGAGAGCTGGGGTCTCAAAGGATGTGGAAGTTTAAGAAAATGTGAGATCTGATCCAGAGTTCACTGAAGTCATGGAAAGATTTCCCTTGCCTCTATTAGTGGGTATTGAATGAGCCCCTTGGATCAACAGAAATAGAGGAAGAGCCAGAAACAAGTTATCATGACAAGTCAGAGTGATGGCAACAGCACTCAGAAAAATATGAACGTGTAATAAATGTGATGTAAAAGTAATGCTTCTATTTTAATAGTTGGCATTTGCTCTTCTAGTCCTCTTGGTTAAGCGCCAGGGTCAAAGTATTTAATATCCATTAGGCATTTTAGACCTGATTTTTTGATCATTACTCACTTTCGGTAGCACATGTTCATTCGGTGTTCTTTATATGATGACTATGTCCAAGTTTTTACTGGCGTATTCCCTATTGGACATCGCCAGTGAATTTACTCCAATAAGCAGCCTGTGAAAGTAAATACATTTAGTTTATCAGATCTTCTTTAATTTCACACGATGAGGATAAATATGTTGCATGTATTAATTCTAAGGAAGTTTCAGGTGACACAGATTGTTGTACAAGAGCCCCATCCATAAAGTAAGAAAAATCCCTTTTAAGGAAGACTATGTCGTTGATTTTATTGAGTTCAAGTTAATCAGAGATTGAGCCATGCAGAGATGAAGGATCTGTTTTTACAAGACAGTACAGTCTCCAAACAATTACAGCAAAAGACAGCACATTTTTTACAATGGTCTTTACAGCCCAGAGTTAAGATGTCATTTAGACAGCTGATTTACAGCCAGTGGGAGACAGCTATTTAGATTTTTGTACCTGTTTGGGAGAGTTTTGAATCAGGTATTTACATTTCTGCTACCCTACAAGTGATCTGGATGCAATTTTGTGCCACAGGGTTGTTCATTATAGGTGTGTTGTCACAGTTCAGCTGATGGGTGCTGTCTACAATCAGAATTTGAAGGACTGGAAACCTGCCTGCTCAGGACCAGACTAAATGAGATAAGGTAGGGAATGGAAGGATAGGTGTGCATTGGTGGAGAATACTCAATCTCTCCTTTTCTTTCTGGGAGCTCACCTTCTTCACATTCAGGCCACAAAAACACATTTAGTAAGTTCATAAACTACTTTAGAAAAGCCTGAGTAAAGTCAAGCAAAGAGCAAGATGTCTTTATGCATCTGTGAATATAAAAGAGACTTGCTTTCCTTGATCTAGCCCACCAAACCTTTTCTATCTTCTTTAGATTAAAAAAACCCAAAAAACAGAGTCGTATAAAAATGGATGGGCAATATTTTATTTTAAATATTATTCAGAAGAAAAAAAAATCCTTGTCATACCAAATATCTTTTTTTAAGTACACCTTGATAAATGTGTTAAATATACAATTCAGAAATCATTAATTTCAGTTTACTAATTAAGATGGTACTTATATGTCCACAATAACATTTTACTTTGTCTTCTGGGATTTGTTTATAAAATCCCTTAAATTTACATTTGAAACTAATTTTAGCATGAAGCTTATATTCAAAATGTGTTGAGTGTCTGCAATATGTTTTTACCTTTATATGCAGGGAATTTTTTTTCTACAACTACATGTGATGTAGGAATAAACATAAAAGGTTAAAAAATTAAGAGAAGTGGCATCTAACATGTTCCTAGCACATGACTTTTAAGACTTAACATATTTTACTGAAACTTTTAATGCTATGTATTTCTCATATATTACATTTCATCAAATTTCAGTTTTTTATAATCCTTACAATTTCCTGAAAAGGAAGAAAAGGTGGTAAGCATAGTTTTGTTTGATGAAATCAAAGTCTGAAGCCAGATATTTGAGAACTAATGTATATTATTAAATTAAATCCTTTCCCATTCCTCCCAGTTTGCCATGATTTGTTCTCAGATAAGAGTTATGTTTATGACTGGAGAATCTGTCATCAATTCTTCGATATGATTTGACCTTCTGTGAGTAAATTAACAAAGTAATAAACTTCAGCATAAGGAAAATCAGGCTGTTTTAAACTGCATTATATAAAACTTATAGAACATTGTATGAGGAAAGATAAGCACTGTTCAGTCACTGAGCATTTCTTTCCATCACTCCATTGACTGCCACCCTTCCAGGATTGAAAAGTGCAAATAGGCACCTTTGTCTAATGTGCAGAATGACTTCTAAGAGCTGAGAAACTTTTCGTGCAGGATCCAGAGATCACCAGCCTTTGAGATCAAATTATGACAAGGTCAAATCATAACCAGGGTAGTTTTCAGTATTAAGTAGCATAAGAATTACAGAGGTACTTGGACACAAACATTCATTCTCATTTTTTATTCTATCTTGAGTGGAGGAATTAACATTGCTATTTAATTTGAATATTAGTATTTTATGCTGTAAAGGCTCATCAACGTGGCAACTGTCTGATTTTAGTGAGCTTTTAACAAATTTACTGTTTCTAAAGCAGTTTATGTATGTCTTGAACAAAATAACTCATACAGCAGATTATTTCCCTTTTAAATGTTTAGTAATGATTATCATGATATAACATTTGTGATAGATGGCCTAATGACCAGGTAAAAAAACATGCAACTTTCTTTTCTTAATTGAAAAGGGAGTTATGAGACTACATAATGTTTGGCAAAGGCAGTCTAGGAGAACAAAACAATGTATTTGGTATTAGAATTAAATAATCTATATAGATTGTCCCAGCTAACAATATACTATGCAATTTAGTTTGTGCCATAATGTTACAATGTGAATGGCATCTGATCACTCTAAGTTACAAGATGCTTTTGGTCTGAAAAAGAAAACTAGTTTTGGCATTTCATCATCACATTTGTGGTCATGGTCATAATTCATGCACAGTTTTAATATGACCAACTCAAAATCCATAGAGAATAACTTCAATAATGAACAAAATTTTTTGTGGTTTTGTTCTTGGTGTTTTGATTTTGTTTTGGGAGTTTTTGTTGGTTTTTTCTTCCTTTCTTTTTTTAAAAATTTTTTTTAGTGGTTTGATTTTGGTACTGGCCTTTTATTTATATAAAGACCAAGATCCAATTGTAATTTCCAAATTTTGAAAAATGGTTGACTGATACAAAACCTGATTTTCTGTGATGAGTGTATTGTGTCCACGATACAGATCCCCTTAAAAGCTCAGGAAGGCCTCTCTCAGTTTCCAGTTTAGTCACTTTTTCTAAAGAATTTCCCAGAATTTGGTTGCCAGACTCTAAGTCTCCAGTGATCCCTTTCTCATTGCTCTGTTTTCAAGTAGCATATCCTTTTTATGAAATTTGGCTTGAGAATGATGCTGATCTTGACAAAAGTGAGGTGGGGATTTAGTGATTTGTGCCAGATCTTTGGCTGCTATTCCTGTTTGTAATCACCTTATCTATGAGGTTTTTGTATTAGCCAGTCAAACTAACAAAATAAATAAATACTCCACTATAAAGCACACGTTATTCTCTTTTGCTAATTTCTTGAAGGATTTTTGGCTGTAGTTAGTTGGGGTGGTGTAGCTTTTTCACTTGTATCATTCCTGAGTATCAAGTATCATTTTTATGATAGTATGAAGCATGTAGCATGTATAAAAATTAATGACTTAAAGAGAAACCCACCAACCTCCAAACAATTAGAAAAACTCTGTGCATGTTTATTAGGTTGGTCACAGAGACACGACACTTGTATATAGCATTTAAACTGCTCTTCCTAATAAGCATATTCCAGGTTTAAACTATTTCAGAATCAGTTGAGTTCAGCTTGGATTTAGTTCTTCAGCTGTATTCTGAACAGACCGTGACTTACTGGCATATATATTCTGTCCTACCATAGCCCACATTTCAAAGTGCTCTGAAGAATAAATAGACAGTTTTGAGTCCTAAGTTAATTGTGGCTCCTTCATAAATTACACAAGGGATGGTAAAGACAGTTTGTGAATCAAACAAAGCAGAAATAGAATCTGTTCACTCCACATACTTTTATTAATTTTGTTATGTGGGTTCATAAAGGACCAGGCTGTTTTAATCTTACTTATGCTGATCAGGTCTTATTCTACCCACAGTCTGTGGAATTCTTTCCAGTGACAGCTGCTTGGTGAATAACGATGTTCTTAGCCATAATGCAGTTTAGATTAGTTTGCTTCATACCGGACGGGTCATCACTGCTACAGGTATGTGTCTGTGAAAGCTGTTGATATCACATCAAAACTGCTGAATGGAAAAGAATATAAGAACCCCTTACAGTAAATGAAACATTTTGTTTGAATAAAGTTATTCAACATTTTATTTTACTAAGCAGTTTTGTGGTGGTTCATTGTTTTGGGTTTTCTTTCATATCAGATATGCAGAATGCAAACCTAATCTGATTTGTGGCTTTGTTATTTTGGTGGGGGTTTTTTCCTACAAAAAGGCAATGGATAAGAAAGTGTTGCACTCCATAATGCAGTGCCTTGCAGCTTTGGAAGTTCCCAGGTGCTGTGCAGGTGAGTGGAACTCTCCACACCAGTTTTGTTGTGTGGGCTTCACCTTGTGATGCACAGAGTAGGAGTCTCAGAAACCAGAGCATAAAGCAACAATCTGCCCAATACAGAGCTCTTTGGAAGAGGGAAGGTGCGAACAGCCGCTGTGGCTTAAGCCCTACTCTCTGCTGCGCAGAAATGCCTACAGCCAGATTCAAGACAATGGACCAATAAGTAAGAAATCCCTTTGAAAATAAGTATTAATTGTCTTCCTAAAGGGTGGAGAAGAAAAATCAGTTCTATCTTGTAAATTGATTGTTGAGAGCATAATTTCTGAGGTTAGAGACCCTCATTTAACACCCCTCCCCAACATTTTTGTGCCTACAATCTTTCCTTGCCTAGGGGAATCAGTGAATTACACTGTATTATTAAGTGCTAATGGCTTTAGTGGATGAAAAAGGAAACAAAGCAAACCAGAAATAATCTATAACCAAATTGCTTCTGACAAAGTCTCTCTGTTTTGCGTATAGTTGTGCACAGTTCTCATACTTTTGGTTTGAGAAAAAAATAAAAAAATAAGCAGATGAGCCTCTTAAATATGTTGCACATTAATACGAAAAAATGCTTTGTTGACTACATTCCTAAGATCAATGCAGTTAGCTTAGTACAGTTTAGGAGCATGAAATACTCAGCAAAACTAGAGGGTTTCTTTTTTTACTGCATTATTTCCTGCTCTGTGAATTGTGAGAGAAATTTGAGTTTCAACTCATTGAAATGTTTTGTACAAAATTCATAATGTGGAACAAAATTATAGGAAATCATTTGCAGCATCTTCAGTTTTGCAACACTTATTTTACATTGCCAGAAATATTGCATCTTGTTCTCCGTAAGTTTTGCTCCTGCCTGACAATCAGTGATTTCAGAGTTTCGACATATTTCTGAGGAAGTTGTTTCTGTTCATGTCAGTAAATTTGTATTGAAATATTTATCTTCTGAGAAGTCTGTTAGGCTGTGTGCATCTATAAAAACTGTATCTTTTTGAACCCCTATAGATTCTTGCAGTATTATGAGAAATATATATTTAATATAAAGCACTTCGACTATATCTATGCCAGTAAATAAAATGGTCAGAGATTGTTGTCACCTCTGGTACAGAAATTATGTTGATAAAGTCTCTTTACTCCTTTGCCTCCAAACCATCATACTGAAACAAATACCCAACATATCACTCCTGATAATGTCCCAGCTGCAATATAGGTCAGTGACAGTCAGTCTGGGTGAAAAATATGTCAAGGTACAATCCTGCCATACTTGACTTCATGCCCTAGCCCTGGTCTGTGTGTTCCTTTAGATGTAACCTAGTAACTGAGTCACTATGGATAAATGATTCCCTGATAACTTGCAGTGGTGTGTAGGAAAAACAGTGTCTAAATAGAGGAGCAAATAATAGCGCAGGCTTTAAGAGAAAGGTGGCATGGCACAGATAACCCAGCCGTGCTCTTCTCCATCATTGCTTCCCTTTGAATACAGGAATTGTATTTCGGAGGGGGAAAGGAGGGGGATGAGTACATGGTCTTTCTTTCGTGTCTTTAACCCCCAAAGCTGCTCCTGTCAAGGTCAGTGTTGCAGAAGCCTTTATCTTAGTAATGGCAACGTAACAAGTTTTCTCTGAAAAACGTGTCAGCAAGAAATTGCTCCTTGTTTTTGTTCTTGGTAAATGTAAGAGCCTGGAAGATTCAATCTGACCTTCCAAGACTGCACATCTGACCGTCCTCCCACACAGTGAAATAGGCAAAGGGCAGCACAGGGCTAGATGGGTTAGCACTATGAACATTGAGGTCAGGGAAATTCTGGAGTTTTCCGTGTTTTGTTTCAGAGCAGGGTGCTTAGGGGACAGAACGTACTGGAAAATCTGCAGCATTTCCATCCCTGTTGCAGAGATAATGCAACAGTTGTACTGCTTGTGGTTTAGGAGATGAAAAAGCAAAATAATTATTCTATGTGTTCTTACAGGAACGTTTTTTAATTAACTCCTCCCCACCCCCCCAAAACACCTGCATGAAACCCGTGCATGCAGTGTTCGTACAATACATGCAATTTATCATTGTTGTGAGTAAGCTGGAGTGAGCTAAGCTTTCCAAACACTGCTTTTGCTGTGGAATGCAGCCATTCTTCAAGATAGTCTTCAGGGCATAAGTATTTCAAAACCTGAAGTGTTTCACAGCATATTTTAAATAACCGGTCATCATATTGAATGTTCTCAGCGACTCCAGTGTTTCTGCATTTGAGCTACTTCTTATTGCAGAAAAATTACACAACATTAGAAAAAATAACTATTTCACCCCCAATACTAGCTAATAAAAATGTAGTATATTCTCCCTATTTTGTTTCAATGCAGGTTTTTGAAAACATATAAAAATGCTGTAAGTAAGAAATACAAGCCTCAAACCAGACTGGTAAACCGGCGTTGTCCTTGGAGCTCTAGAGCTAGACTAAAAAGCAGTTTTGGGTATAAATACAAATTCTTCTGATAGGGAAAACTATAAATAGTAATGTTTAGATCTGTAGCATCTGTGTGATATAATTCATGTGAAATTAATTAAGTAGTGTAAGCTGGTCATTATGTCTCCCAATGAAGCCAATGGCAAGGGAAATGCTCACATTTCAGGAACACATATATGCATGAGACAATTACTTCCTTATCTTTTAGACACGTATTTTTTAAGATGAAATGAATTTTTATATATATATATATATATACACACAGTAAAAACATTTTACATCATAACAGATAATTATGATAAGCATCAATAAATATAGACTTGGGATACTACTCTCTTGAGACATAGAAACTACAGGGACTACACTCATGAGGAGGCAAGAGAAAAGGATACATGGGTTTTTTTGTTGATATGTTTGCTTTTCTTAAATATTCCAGTCTGAAAAAGATTGAGTACTTGTGTTTCTAAAGGGTTCTGGAAGCATCAGATATTCTCCTTTATTCAGTTGGTCCAGTGGATCCAACTCTGAAGCTGATTCTTATGATATAAACAAATTATCACCATGTTCAGTGAAGTTTTGGACTCAGTCTAGACAACTGAAATGAGACCAGTTTTCAGATAAAATGAAGTATGATGTGATAAAATGAGGTTTATGGAGCCTTGAGGAACATATTCTCTGCTACTCCAATTTATGTAAAATTCATGTGTTTTCGTGTTTAATAAGAATATTGGACTTTCTGAGTGAACCTTAAACACAGTTTTGAGTGATCCTTTCCTGATTTATGCTTTGCATTCTCCCATGATTTTGACAGTGAACCAGATAAAATTTGGCAGCTTTGACTGTGTTTCATTTTGAGATTTTGAGCGTATTTGGACCTGAAACACAAGCAAAATTTGTAGCTGTGAACCCACCCAGAAAGAAACTGAAGAAAACAGTGACCCAGCCCTCCATAAAATTAAATTAGGGATTTTCACATAATTCTGACTTACAGATATTAAAATTAGGTGAGATGAATCCTGTGCTCCAGGAACACCACTGTTGGTGGCAAGAAGCAATACAACAGAGAGCAATAGCTTCCAGATGTAGCCTGCGTGGGCACAAGGAGACACATTTCCGTATTCCCTCAGTTGCTTCTTCCACACAAGTAGCTGAAATGGCAGAGCTTTAGCACAGTGGGAGCCCAGCTCTGCCCCTACACCAATCTGCTCACCTGTCTGCCAGGTGCCACCAACTGCACTCGTCCAAACCCATCTCATCCACTTAATGTATGTTCATCTATGGCATGAGTTACTTCAGCGAGCTTTTCATTGGAAGAGGCTTTTTGCCTCCTGATTCCTGGACCCACATTCTCAGGCAGGAGAACAAACCTTGCAAACAGCTGCTTTCTGGCAGAGGTTGGAAAGCCAAGATGTTTCTGCACTCAAGTACTTATCTGAAGGATCTGTCCGCAGCTCTGCTAAATGCCTCTGCCCTGACAGACCTGGCAACCACTGCTGCTGTGCACCACTTTAGCAGGCTGGAAACTTCTGCACCACACCAAGCAAAGCTGTGTTTCAGTACGAGCTGTCCCATCCTGGCAGCAAATTATGTCATGCTGGAGAGGTATGACATGGAACAAAACTTTTTCTTTTGCCTTACCATAAGCATAAGAAAGAGTACAAATACAGATTGAAAACAAATAACGGGGGAACAAAGTATTGCTCAAGTGAAATGGAATTATAAGGATGAAAGAATTTACATGCATAGACAGATTCTGCACAGCTTCAAATCAGCTGTAGTTTAATAGTGTACTTTCATCTATTCCAATGAATCACATCCTTTGTCATCTTAGCTGAATTTACCAGTGATGGAGAACTGAACTGTCACTGCAGATAACAGTTCTGGTGATCTATCCATGAACTGTAACCACACTAAACAGACTAGTTTGTTGGGGGTTTTTTTCTGTTACACCTTTGGGCAGCCTCTGGCTTTTCACTGTTATTGTCAGAGGTCAGTTTAAAAAAATAATCCTTTTCCAGGTGGTTGAGAAAGTCATTTAGGCTTGTATTTTTTTTTCTGATCATCCTTCTCCTTGCATGTACTTCAGAAGTTAAAGATTTTTTACTTCAGTACCAAAAGAAAAACAAATTTTACCTCAGATTTAGAAAAAGGAATGGTGAACGAGCAGTATACAATCTGACAGTTTTTTCTCCAGAAGAATAGAGATATCTTCTCAAGCAGTCACATTTTTAATGGAATTGCAGAGAAAAACATACTTTTTGCAAATGGTTGGTAATATTTTCAAAGTTTTTCCGGCACATATTGTTCATATGTAAGATTTAAGAAATGTTCTGTCCAAATTTAACTCTTCAGAGTATCAAAGCATACTCCAAGTTTAAACATGGCAATACTGCAGGCATCACAAAGAAGCAGACCATAAGTAGGCTTAAAACACTAATTATTTTGACTTAAATGACTCTTGGGTTGAACTAAGGAATAAAAAGGTCAAGAGTAGTCTTAAGGGTTGCCCAGTAAAACAGTAGCAGGGGAGAGAGTGAATGGCAAGTCGTGAGCTGCATCCTCTCACTACAACGAGCAGTATGGATTATGAAAGGGCATTAAAGGGAAAGCTCTTGCACCTCAAGGAAACACAGCCCTGACCTCCAGCAGGAAGAGCACCTACAGCACAGTCTGACCCCATCAGGTGAGTGAACTGTTACCCACATAAAGAAGCACACTAGAATAAATGAGACAATTCAGATGGTCAGCTTCCGAGAAGTGTTTGCTAGTTAAAATTGATGGGAGACCAGTGTGAAAGACAACATGTAATTGATGCTTGAGAAAATAAAAGAAAAATACATCACGTCCTTTACTCCTTTCCCCCCTCATCTTCTTTCTTTCCTTCATCTCATTCCATCCTTTATGACTGAGGGGGGATGATTTAACTAGGAGGTTTCCTTGAGGGCATGATGGGGAGACGGGACATGATGAGTTCTAATGATGAAGACCACTTACAAAAGACTATTTCAATGTAACATTTTATAAATTACTAGGATAACCCCAAAATTTTGTCACAGAAAGAAAATATGAATTCCCAATGAAGACAGTGTCTTAGGACCAAAACAAGCAGATACTGTTGAGAAAAACTCCTAGTAGGAGATGAAGAGTCCACTTCATACTTTGCATGCAAACATGCATCAGGCTAAGGGAGAGGGAAGGAGCAGGCAGAATCTCAAGCTGCAGTGAAAAAGAAAACATAAGCTCAACAAACTCTCCAAGGTGAGGCCAGGTTTCGAAGAAAGAAGGGGGAATAGGGGAAGAGAGAGGGAGAAGTGTTACATTGCCAGACCTCTGCACTCATTGTAGCCAAGATACTGGAACAGCTAAAAAGGAACTTTGGAGTCAGATATATTTTAAGTTTCTGTTTTCATATTTCATTTTTTGTTTCCAATTTTGCAGTCAGGAATTCATCTCACTGTTTGCTAGGACACATTTCTTTCCTTCTTTAGTCTTGTCTTGTGTAAAGAATGGGCTGTTTTGGCAAGAGGCGTGCTGTGGAGAAATAACCTGCGATGCTGGATTAACTCATGCTGGACATTGGCCTTGGCCATGTGATGAAGGAGAGCAATGGGTTTAGGGTGCAAAATGTCTTGTGAAGCTCTTGCTGGACACGCCCCCCCCCCCCCCCATGGGTTCAAAAAAACAAGGCTCAGAAACATAATTTAGCCAACAAGGAACTGTGTAAACTGAAAACTGTGTAAACTATCATGTGCGCAAAAATGGGGCAGAGTGCAAATCAGACATTAAACAAGCCTTTTTTTTAACTCTCCCAAACCCTTCCAGATGTTAAAACAAGTAAACAGCATGTGGCAATCGTGTTTTATCCTGGTATTAAGCTTAAATTTACCTTGCTTTTCTACCTTGCCTCCTTACTACAACTATTGCTTGGGTTCCAAATGTGTTAGTTTTAGATTTCTGTTAAAGGTAAACACGTCCACAAGGTCACTTTTGTTACAAAGTGAGTAAGATAAATTTCAACTGTAGCCCTGCTCAAGTAGACCTGGAAATTTTTATATTTTAACAAAAAAGAATTTGTTCTCCTTTGTGTTGGCGTCAATGGCAGTCCTCATATGTAATATCATTAGCACTGGTAGCTGAAGTTCCTCACAAGGAAATGATTCAAGACAGATGATAATAAAAAGTGGGGGAGAAAATGGGCTGTGGTTACAGCAGCAAAAATCTCACTTATTAAGGTTATGTCTTCACTGCAGAGTTGCTCAGCTGGTGTCCCAAGTTTGGCAACAACAAAAACCTCCAAAGCAACTTGAGTAATGCCTTGGTCTAAGCAAGATGAATTGTAGAGCTATAGATTAGTGTGTGTGCTAATTGTTCTTAGTCTGATAAATAGCTCACTTTGCAGGGAACATTCCAATATCCCTCTTGTGCCTTACTACAGCTCCCTTTTTGCTTCACTCTATTCATGAGAAAATGCTCAATGCCTTCAGAATGATAACATATTTCTGTGGAAGCCCTGTCTTACACCTGTGACTCAGACCTAGTTGTTGCTGTTTTGTTCATGCTAATATACTACCATAAAGCTCAAGTTATTGGTGCAACGAAATATGAAAAGGTATGTACAATATCAAGGACAAATTAAACTCCTTCACTGTAGACATCCTGTGGAGCGTGAACTACAGGAACCATTCTAGGTATCACCATGACGCTGAGATGAAGATAACCTTAAAAATATCTATTCATTATCTACAAAAAGAGGGGAGCTGAGATGTAGGCATTCACATTGGTTAAGATGAATCCCACCCCAAATGACTAATCTCAGCTGGGAAATACCTACCACTTCTTTTGCTGCCTTGAGTTCAGATCACTGACTATCAAGAGTCTGTGTTGGATTGTGGTGTTAAATCAAGCAGATTAACTGAGGTCATGAGAGATGCAAAGCAGGGTGGAGTACAAGCTCTTACAGAGTCAGACCCTGCTTTCCTGCCCTTTCCACCTGAGTCCGGTCACTGCTGGTGTGGGTGCCCCTTCGTGCCTCTTTTCAGTGTGGTTTACAACAGTCTGCTCATTAATGATCATCTGTCTCAACTTAGATGTTGCCGTTGTCCTAAGATTGATGTTTGCCATGAAAGTGGAAGGCTAGACCAGAGGTAGCGGAATAAAAGGTGAGTGCTTGCACAGACAAGCGCCAGACTGTAGAAAAGGTCACTTTTCCACTTGCAGTTGACACTGGTGCAAACCAGACCTTTTTAGCTCTTTCCCACTACTGTTTAAACTAAACTGCCTGAATTCACACTGACTGGGCAATGAGAAAAGTATTTGCACAGGCAGGGATCTGTCTGAGCCAAGAAGCAGCGAGTTTAGCTAAGAGACCATAGCTGAGAGTTAACAAATGAACGCTGGGGTTTCTGGAGAGCCCATGAGCTTCTAAGTAAGGGAGATAAGGATTCCGCAGACAGGATTGTTGTCTTACTGGGGGGAACATGGGAAATTATAAGATTCAGTCAAGGACATAACTAAGATTACAGGCTGATAGATGAGTGATAAAATGAAGTGGAAAGAGAGAAACCATGCAGTGTCATGATACTTGTAAACACCAAGCTTTAAAGAGATAAATATGTAGATATGGGTATTCTATTTGAAATGTGATTTTGCATTGTTTTTATTCTGTCTAAAAGCTTCAGCAATGCAAATTGGATCTGCCTTGAAGACTTCTCAGAAACCACACAGTTTGATTAGACTTGGAATAGGTCAGGTAGCCAGAGAGATGCTCATCAGTTCTTCATTGTATCCATGCATTTTCAAGAAAAAACAAAATACAGATATTGCCCAAAACAAATTTTCTAGGCAGATTTTTGGGCAAATCAGTGGTTGCAATAGATAACTGTGATTATCATGGTTATCCACCTGAATACGAGCCCACAGGGACAGATGACTGACCTGATCCAGGGAAATGGGAAAATCAAAAGTTGTCCCTTTTGAGGTTTCATCTGGCTGCATTTCAGGCTACTACACAGAGTTTTGTTTGTGTTACTCTATTTATGTTCTCTATCACATACATGGATGCAAAAACTGATCCATTTTAGAAACCTGTGCACTGGATGTAAACACCTGTTAACTGCATGTCAAGGCAGAAACTGTAAGAAAATGACTTCAAAATCCAAGCAAAATGACAGACAAACTCACCAAACAGTACCTTATCTCACACTTCAGCAGGCAAAAGCAAGACTATATCATTTCCCATTTTTATGTGTGAGTAGACCCACGCCATAAAAAAAACCAATCAGACTCAACTAGAAAAAAGTTGGGCTAGTGAAAAACTTATGCGAGAAAGGAAGAAACTCTGCAAGGCCAAGTAAACACTGATTTCATAATTCAGATTCTATAGGCTGCTTTTCCAAGAGCTGGCAAAACATTTCTCCAAGCTTTGCCTTGACTAAAAAGTGTTGTTTTTAACATTATATTGAGCTTAGCATCAATGAGCTTAGTTTTCAGATCCTGATCACAAACAGAATTAGAACTGAGGTAATCAGAACAATATAAGATTTACTTGTGTCTTCTCTTGGTCAGTTAGCAATGAACAAAACGGTGTCAACTAACTACAATCTTCTCATGTGTTTGAAGTTTTGGTTATGATATTGCCTGGAAATGACATTTCCTGGAAATTCTCTTTGACAAGCTGGGATGTCAGATTTCCCCATGGATCCCCTCAAGGCTGATGACAGTGTTTTAGTCATGAATTCTGTTTGTGGCTTTTTCTGAGTATGATGCATTTCCAAACAAGAACGATGAGAAGATCTATATGGAAACTGTTTTCTTGTTCTTTAAGAGTTTGCTTAAGATCTTATCATTGATATGAAAAGCTCTGTCTTCATGTACCTGAGAAATTTTAGACAATCTTCATTGTGACCTTGGTAATTGTGAAAGCTTGTGGAAGTTAATAGTTGGCATTCAGTTGCATTTTGGCATTTAATTACATTGTCAATCACAAAACCATTGTAATATATGGTTGTCAGTGTCCTTTACCATGGCCTTTTGATGATCCAGTCAGTCCTGTTTCCAGTATCAAAAGCAATCATCTGGCCTCCAATTTTACAGCTAGAGATATGATCACGAATAAATCTGAGGTTGTCCAGCATCAAGGAACTGTAGATTCTCACCAATCTGTTCACTGAAGCCCATAGCTCCAGCTTGATCTAGAGCTGTTTTGGAGTTTTGTTTTTGGGTTTTGCTGCTGGTTCGGTTGGCTTATTTATTTATCTAAGAAAATAAACCCAAACCCAGAATTTCTTTTTTTAGCTATGTAAACTGAAACGTGGAATGGTCAAACAGTTTTGACAAAGCCAAAGGACAGGTCAGGGCAGAACAAGACCAGCGCTCAGACTTGTAATTCCATATCCTATGTTCTCATTGCCCTGGCAGATGTTCAGATGTCTCAGTGCTTTACAAAGCATGTGAGTACCACCAGCCTTTTGTGATCAGTTCAGAGACCATGGAAATGCACAAAATCTGAAATGTAACTGAAATAATTCAATAGGCTAAAGAAACCAGGAAAGCAGTTCAATGCAGCAGCATGAACAAGACATGAAGCAAGTGAGAAACAAACGTTGATTTACTGATTTAAAATAAATTATTTATATACAGCTTTACTGAATATTCTTCTGGAAACTTTGTTTTGTCTAACAGTGCACTTATTTTTATTTTTTTATATTTTAGGTTCCCTTTGTACCTTCATTTCTGGTGCTAGGGAGAAGCTACGAGTATGTTATATTCATTGAGGTTCTTAACTATACAGTAAAGGATTCCAGTGGTTTTTTTACCATCAGAGCAGCTACTCTTCAACTCCAGAGGCCTGCAAAGCAAAAACCTTTTCACGATTTTTTGTAACCACCTACTGAAGTACTGTGTTGGGCTTTTGAAACTGAAGCTAAGACAGTAGTGTTGTCAACCTCTTTTGTTAGCAGCACTTACTGCCTTCTGGCAAAGGAGGCAATGCTCCGAGGATCATTCTCAAGGTCCTAACCAGTGCTGCTCACCACTGAGTGCTGTCAGCCCATGAAAACAGCAGAGATACACCTAAAATTAGTCATGTAAGTAGGTATCTGTAGTGCTGGTGGCAGAGCTGGGTGACATTTTCAAGACATCTTATGCATGTCTTAATACTTGAACTGCATGTGTGTGTGTTCCTGTTTCTTCTGTCTTGACTTTTCCTGGATGTTGGCAGTGCTCTGCACATTAAGGGTCATGGCTGCTCTAGGGGTCACAGGAGAGTTCAGAATCTTGTGGAGGATTTTTTAACAAAAACAGCAACAAAAAGAGATGAATAATATGAAAAGCAAGTTTTGCTGTTTTAACCTTTGATTGAAAGCAGCAGCCCTTCATTCAAACCCCACAGTCTTTGCCCTTGCTGTAGTTGACATTCAGGAGGATTTTAGGAAGGCAAAGAGATGAAAGGACTCACAGTTTTCAAAAATGAAAATTTTTATTTTAGCTAATTATCTGCCCAAATGGGAGTGGGGGTTAGACTAACAGTGAATGCAGAGAGAGCACATCTGCAGAAAGAGAAGGCCCTGGTCTGTGGGTTGTGTTCATCAGGTCTGTTCATCTACTACGCCATTTCATCACATGAGAGTTCAAACTCAAATTCAGGCCTCTCCAACACCATGGCCTTAGTCGTAAAATTAGTCTATAACTTAGTTTTTGATAAAAGTGACCAGTAGTGACCTGTATGAGTTAACTCTAGTTATAATAAAATTTTATAGATCTAAATCAGATGCACCATATAAAAATAAGGTAAAAGAAAAAGGCAGGGTGAGCTGGATGCCAAACAGAAGCAAAACTTGTTAGGTTGCTATTGCTTCTATTGCTTCTTTGGCTGTGCAGGAGGGAGAACTGCAAGTCCAAGGTGGTGAAATGAGTAGGATGGTAGGGCAGAAGGGCAAGAAAAAGGGGCCCAGGACACCAAAGTCTCTCTGGTTTTGTGTGGAAAAATGAGACATTGATTGCTAGACATTTCTATGTGCTTTTTCAAGTCCATTTTGGTTGTAGATTTAGAATTAATGAAAGGTAAAAGTCTGAGGTTACCAGAATAGTTAGTGAACCGTCTGCCAATTAAAGGTTTTGCCCCAAAGACCACACCTTGCGATGGCTGAATTTCACTGCCACCCTTTCCAGAGTGTTTTCCCTATGCTACCTTGTTATTGTAGTGATGGTGGCACTGTAAATTATAGTCCCAGCTGGATGAGGAACCCTTCTGAACTGATCCTAGTGCTGTTCCCTACAGTATTGCTAATGATTACACAGCTGCCTCGTAGGCATTCTAGAGCATGGGCTCATGGGTCTGCCTCCAGCATAAGTTGCAATAAAGTTTATTTTCATTCAAAACAATATATATTGGGATTATTGTCAGAGCAGCCCCAGAGGCTTGCACAGGAGGTCTAGTAAGCATTGGTAAGAAAATTGGAAGCCTTGAGGTTATTAATGTTGCTAGAACAGCAAGCTCAGTGGCCAGCAGAGGTATAATTTACCTACACTAGCATCACACACTGGAGCAAGGCAATCAAGTAAGAGGTCAAGGGACTTTAACACAACATAAGATAGATATATAGCCCTGGGCCTTTTAGGCCAGATTCTCAGCTGCTGTAAATCAATGTAACTTCATGGGAATCAGTGGACCTATGCAGTTTTCAATGTAACTTCATGGGAATCAGTGGACCTATGCAGTTTTCAATGTGCTAAGAATCTGGCCTATACGCTTTATAGAAGTTATCCTGACATCTGAAATGAATGCAGCAGCAAAACTTGATTTTTATTTTTGCTTTGTTTTAAAGCCAACACATGACATTTTTAGCTCAGCTATACATTGATTTGGAGAGTAACATTGTAGTTTAATACTTTTGGCAAGGACACATCTCAAAATGGTCGTGAAAGAGCTGATGAGATTCCATCAACACACATTAGCTAATAGAGAGAAAACGTAAGTAGATGCAGAGGGAGAAAATATCTATTTTAACTGGTTAGTAACCGAAGTTCAGGTAGCATACAGTCTTTTTGCTTGCAGCTGTGGTTTTCAGCCTATAAAACAAAAGTTCTTGTTCCTATTTATAAAAAACAAGTTTGACTAAAAATATAATATCAGCTTTTGGAGATCTAAGTGACATGAAATTATGCTGTGAATTTGTGCCAGGGGATAGAGTGAGGAAGCTGACAGAGATAGCAGACAGTGCAAGGAAGACACAGACAAGTAAAATGCATGCACCATTCACTCACAAATGCACAAAAGTTGGTCCTTCTTGGTACATAGAGATCCAAGCCACAATTTTTATTCCTGGATTGCAGTCCAAGCCGATGTCTCAGTGCAGTCCCAGAGCTGATGGAGTTTCAGGGACCACAGAGGAGGTCGTGTCTAGTGGTTTTTCAGAATAATTTGTGGCAACTCATAAATATAAATCTTATGCTAACACTTGAATCTCTAACAGACACTTTAGCCTCCAGTAGTATTGCTTCCTGTTCTCAAGAATTCCTTACATTTACTGATTTATCACAGTTATGCATAGTACCTGCCACAGGAAGAATCTTTTATTACATTTCTCTGATGAAAAATTCAGTACTGAGTGCAAAGAAATTCAAGAATCATAAATATTTTTCTGAAGTGGGGACATCAGCCCATGAATCAATCAATTTACTTGTCCTACATGTCTGTAGGGACTGAGCTACTTGAGTGTCCCACTTTTGTTATGCTCTGTAGTTGTCCATTGTTTAGACAAAGACCTGACTCCCACTGACCTCTGAGGAGAAGCTTAGCTGCTATCATTTGCATTAATATCAATGAATTTTGATACTTTGTATCTGCTGAAAGTCTGAGTTTCATAACTGCTCTGACATTAACAGCCTTCAATAGCTGTGCTCTTTCTTGGTCCTAGAGATTACTCAAATCACATCTTCCAGGTCAATGAGGTATTAAAAATTGGAGATACTACTTTGCTTTCAGATAGGATACTTACAAAAGCACAATCAGATGGGGATTTAACAGGTCAGAATTGAGAGGACACATAGCATTTTATCAATTTCAAAGCTTGTTGTTAAAAAAAAAGTGTAAAAAAATTTAAAGTAGAATAAACTGAAAGGTGGTATACCCTGTGCTAAAAGCAGACAAAAGAATAGGAGCTGGCAAAAGTGAATTACAGATTTCTATGCAGCATTCTCTTCCTATGTCCTTTACTTCAACCTCTGTGTGAATCAGTTTGTTCCCAGGTGTGTTTCCATGCAGCTTTTCTGGCCAGCAAGAACAGGAATCCTTATACCTATATCTATCTCCCTTCTGCTTGCTTTGTCTGCATTTGCTCTCAGTAAATAGAAAGAAGCAGGACCCTGATGAAGTCTGAGAGAGCTGTGTCCTCTGCACCAAGTCAGATTTGACCTTTCCTCTCCTACCTGCCCACCTGCAGCCCTGCTGGGGCTGCTCCCTCCTCAGCAGCAGCAGCAGCAGCAGCAGCGCAGCAGTGCAGCGCTTTGCCACTAGCGGAGTTCACAGATCATCAGGCTCATTAACACAAACTGAACTCGACTGTGACTCAAATTGATATACCAGACAGTCAACTGCAGTTGCTGGGGAACCAAACACTTCAACTGTTCTGTTGCCACCACTGCTGCCGGTGAGGAAACCTCTGGGCAGAGAGCTGGGGCAGAGAGCTGAAGAGCATGACTTCTTAGGTTACACGAAACTGGACCACCACAGAGTCTTTGGAAGTTCCTTCTGTCACTGTCTGAGTTGCCCTGGAACAGGGTTATAAAGCATGTGTGAGGCCAAGGAAATCTGTTCTGTCATGCTCCTTTGCGTGGGTAACTGGAAACCCACAGCCTTACTCAACCCATCTCCTCAGAGTATTTGTGCTCTCTGGAAGGAGAGCTGCCTTCCAGAAGCCAGTGCTGATGACAAGGGACCAACTGGCATGCTTGTAATCCTTTATTTTTATGTGGGCAGCCTGCCAGGCTGATCAGAATCTAAATTTAACTGTGCTGCTTCAGGTATTGTGAAAACTGTGTTTCTGGACCACTGGATGCTGGGCAGTGAGCCACCCCAAGGACCAGGAGCCAGAAGGTTGCCTGTTGGCATGTTCCATGGAAAGCGTATAGCTTTCCAAACAAGGGACAGAAGTTTGAAGTGTTAACCCTTCCAGGCATTCAGGAGTGGGTGTCACAGGCATGCATTGACTATTTCAGAATGAAAAGGCTGGGCCCTAGCTCCTGTGTAAGGATGAAAACTGCTGGTCAGGATGATAACCTTACCTGCACGGCATGTGGGGGTTTGTTTTCACTGATCTCAGTGAATTTTTGCTTGTTGATACCTATAAAGAACCTGACCCACAGTTCTCCAGAGCTGTGAGGATGGGATCAGATCCCATACACTACATTACAAGCATCTCTTGATGACTCCCAAAGCACTTGCAAACACAAAAGAGGATAAAATATGAGATGAATGGGATGCTTGAATGAAACAGAAATTGTAAACCTTTAGGCAGAATTTCTCTCTGAGGATTTCAGAGTCTCCTGTTACTAATAGGTGAGGATCACATGGCCAGAGAGGATCACAGGACACGCCACAACAAGATCAAAACATAAACATGATTCCTGTGTTATTTTAGCTAAACCAAGAACAAATCTGGCACCATTTGCCTCTGGCCTTTCAGCTCTGAGACAGGGCAATAGCAGTGCTCATGCCAGCTGGCTATCTGCTCTGCAAGAGTCAACAAGTTTCTTGACATGCGATGTCCTTCTATCTCATTTGTTGATTGGAGCAGTGAAATATTTATGAACTGCCATCAGCATCCAGCTTTTGAGTTTTGACCCAGTAAAGGATAAATATGGGACAATTTGCTTTTGGCCTTTCACTTTGGCCAGTGACCAGCTTTCTGTCTGTTTGTGGTTTCAACTGGATGGGGAAACGAACGTCCCCTAGGTAAAACCCTTTCCATATCTATGACTTACTCCAGAAATAAATGATTTTAAAACCAAACACACCGAGTGAGAAACAAATCCCACACAGTTGTCCAATGGCCTTTGACCTCCTAATGGCTTGATGCCATCTGGCTGCCAGCTGGCTACTTTGCTGCATGAGGAAATAAGTTTCTCACAGACAACGCTCCCTTCCACTTTTAGTCCTACTAAAAAAGAAAAAGCTAACACACCTTTCCTATAGCACCCTTTCATTCCAAAAAAGGGAGAAATATGACACAGGTGGCCGTTGAACTTTCAACTTTGAGTGGCAAACTACCAACTAGCTACTGCTGGACTTCACACTCCCTCAGCAAAACAAAGACTTGCTCAGGCGGATCATTGTAGAAATCTTGCCACTTTAAAAGAAGCATTCAAAAATACAGGGAGAATAAGTAAATAAATTAAGACATAAAATACAGTGGGAGGTATTGCAAACTTTTTGTATGTGTTAAGCCATAAGTAGAGATGTATACTTCTTAAAAAATATGCAAAGAACTAGACTTTTTATACAGACTGTGCAAAAGTGTTCCTGCTTTGTACAAAGAGATGGAATGAGAAGAATTTTTACTTTGCAGTGAAAATAGTTCACAGCCTGATTCAACAGACTTTGCCTAGTTCCTGGAAGCAGAGCAAATGTGCATTGTCAGTAATGGGCAGGTACACTTCCTGACTGTCCCAGCTGTCTACCAAAATCCAGGACCCATGCATAGGAATGCCTCTGAGAGCTGAAGGAAGGAGACCCTGGGAATAGTTCTCAGGCAGGTGATGACAGGGGCTCCCGGGACTCCAGTGCTAAGCAGGATGAGGCTGGGCTAGGCAGGCAGCTGGATTGGAGGGTGATGTGCTGCTGCAGCTCATTTCCTTCCACAGATGGGTGTTGCAATGATCCAGCAGTCCCCACATCCACATGTGCACTCATATGAGATAGGTCCAGTATGGGAAATTCTTCTTTATGGCTTAGCATTGAACTTTTATTTTATGCTTCTTTCTGTTTGTTTCCTTTCCTTTCCTTTCCTTTCCTTTCCTTTCCTTTCCCTTTCTCCTTTCCTTTCCTTCCTTCCTTCCTTTCCTTTCCTTTCCTTTCCTTTCCTTTTCCTTTCCTTTCCTTTCCTTTCCTTTCCTTTCCTTCCTTTCCTTTCCTTTCCTTTCCTTTCCTTTTCCTTTCCTTCCTTTCCTTTCCTTTCCTTTCCTTTCCTTTCTCCTTTCCTTTCCTTTCCTTTTCCTTTCCTTTCCTTTCCTTTCCTTTCCTTTCCTTTCCTCTTCCTTTCCTCTTTCCTTTCCTTTCCTTTCCTTTCCTTTCCTTTCCTTTCCTTTCCTTTCCTTTCCTTTCCTTTCCTTTCCTTTCCTTTCCTTTCCTTTCCTTTCCTTTCCTTTCCTTTCCTTTCCTTTCCTTTCCTTTCCTTTCCTTTCCTTTCCTTTCCTTTCCTTTCCTTTCCTTTCCTTTCCTTTCCTTTCTTTCCTTTCCTTTCCTTTCCTTTCCTTTCCTTTCCTTTCCTTTCCTTTCCTCTTTCCTTTCCTTTTCCTTTCCTTTCCTTTCCTTTCCTTCCTTTCCTTTCCTTTCCTTTCCTTTCCTTTCCTTTCCTTTCCTTTCCTTTCCTTTCCTTTCCTTTCCTTTCCTTTCCTTTCCTTTCCTTTCCTTTCCTTTCCTTTCCTTTCCTTTCCTTTCCTTTCCTTTCCTTTCCTTTCCTTTCCTTTCCTTTCCTTTCCTTTCCTTTCCTTTCCTTTCCTTTCCTTTCCTTTCCTTTCCTTTCCTTTCCTTTCCTTTCCTTTCCTTTCCTTTCCTTTCCTTTCCTTTCCTTTCCTTTCCTTTCCTTTCCTTTCCTTTCCTTTCCTTTCCTTTCCTTTCCTTTCCTTCCTTTCCTTTCCTTTCCTTTCCTTTTCCTTTTCCTTTCCTTTCCTTTCCTCCAATGTTGCAGAAAATGAGGTATATTTAATCAGCATTAGCTATTGTAATTAAAATAATTTTTAACCCCACTGTGACCCTCAAATTTTCCCTTTCTCAGGATCCCATTCCCTTTTCCATCCTGTAGCCCCTGTAGTACATGATGTCCACAGACAATGAATGTCTTCCCATCCCCTCTATTCTCTGTCGGCCCATGAAGAGTCTGAGGGTTGCAGGAGATGTGATTCTCCCACTCTACTTTCTCCATGACAGATTCTCTTCCATCCTGTCATTTACATTTACAGTCTGACTCCAAGCCTGTTTATAGCCAGAGAACTCTTTTCATTGACTTCTGTGGGCTTTGAATCAAGCCTTTATAAACCACACATGTACCCAACAGGTATTTATTAACATGAGCTGGCCATGTACTCTATGCCATGAGTGTGGAAAAAACTAACAATAACTTTACAATTACCCACCTAAGCCCTCTAACAGGCTCCAAAGGCATGTCTCTTCGCCAAGCAAGCATTGAATCAAGTTTGACATTTCTAGGGTAAATCATTTTTTTGTTCTAAAAACCAAAAAAAGGGTTAGGAAAATGTCCAAAGAGTGAGAACATCCCCATTTTTGGGCAATAATATCATCCAAATGTCCCATCCAAATGGCTTCAAATGTTCCAGAAACAAATGTGTATTCTGGGATAAGACCACTGAATGCTAGGTAAAATTACAGGTGATTCTGCCTGAGGTTGGCAAAAGGGTTAAAATGGGATTAACAGTCCTACTCTTTTTTTTTAATTACCCTCTGAGATCTTAGTGTTACTCACAACTCACAACCTTTCCAGAATGCTTAGACATCTTTATGTATTGATTTTACATACAGATATTTCAGTTCCTTCTCAGGCTGTGTCTTAATTTATTGAATTTTGAGTTGTTGGACATGAAATTAGATGTTATTTTTTAGTCTCTTCTTAAACTGAATGGGTGGAGCCTGAACCATCATAGAGGACAGCCCAGTGGACTTGGAAAACTCCCAACTCACTGTCTGGGTGAGGTGTCACAAAGGACTTTCCACACTTTATCAGATGATAACTCTAAGCCAAAAAGTTTGGATTCAGACCTAGATAAAAAGTGCCTCCAAGGACAAGTTTAAAGAGCTCCGGGGTTTCCATCCAAGCCAATTTCTAGCTGTGATGTAAGACAAGGTTATTTCCATTAATGTTTAAGTTTTGCATCACCTGTTCTCTCATGCTTTAACTTTTTCACTTTCAGCAGCAAATCAATCATCATGATACTAGCAAAAGTTTGGTTTTGTCTTGTACATGTTATAGCTCAGGGTGGATTGGCCCCGGTGAAATACATAGCTATGAGAAAGCACTTTGGAGACAAATATCTGCTAACAAGTAGTTTTGTCTTGTTCGCTAAGGTCCACATTTTTTAAAAGTAGATGTCAAAACTGGAGTTTTTTGAGTCCTAAACTGGCATTTACATGGGTATAAGCATCTTGCTTTTCTAAAAAAATAAATCTCAGTTTCTCTGTGTACATCTTCAGCAGTTCCTTTTGAAAGTCATGGCTGAAATAACTCCTAGTACTGTCCATGGATTGTGGTCACCTGTCCTTCATTTGCTGTCTCCGTGGAGACATGTACCTTGGTCATTTCTTCTTCTGCTGCTTTAGAAATTCTGTAGTTGCAAGGGTTAAACGTAGGATTGTAAGTTCACAGATGTGAAAATACATATTTTTTGGCAGGCCAAATGCACTAGGCAACTTCTGCATGTTTGTGCTTTGAGTAAGGAGGCCACCTGCTTCTAATGTTACAGGAATATGTTGGCTAGTGGAAAGGCAGAAACCATTTTTTACTAATTGAATAATTTCTGTATCTTATCCAAATGCCAGGAGATTGCTTCTATCCCATGATTAGCTTGAAGTTTTGATGACACATTAAAAAACCAAAAGAAAACAACCCAAAAACCTTCCAAAGTAATTTTCCTGTTTGGTCTAAATCACTTTATTCCTACTACAGACTGATGGGAAAATGGGTATTGGATGAAAGAAATGATAAATAGGAAACAATTGTTTGCTTGGATTAGCAAGGCAGTTTCTGGGTAGGGTGGTGGTTGGTGGGGAGGCACAGTCAACTGTTTGGCACTGGCGCATGGAATAGCAAACACATGCCGCAGTTAAAATCAAGCTTGCATTAATGATTTCATTGCCTGAGCTAAATTTGTAATGTAAATCATTTGGAGGTGCTCTAAGGCATTTCTATTCTTAGAAGAAAAGTCACAAACTGGAAAGTACGTCACCTTTGCAATCAGCACCCCCTTTAGCCTGTAATGTGGAACACATGGTGGTTGAAGAGGTTACAGTGTTACAGATATGTCATTACAGAATTTCTCTGTGTTAACATGTATCATCTGTCACATAATTGTTTGTTTTACAACCCATACCTATAATGGGCTAAGTGGGGACTATTTATATCAGTTAACAATGAGTGCCTTTAATTAGTATTTCATGCAACTGGAACATGTTAAAGATTCTGACACAAATCTGGCTTGGGTTGCTAAATTCCATATGAATTTCATTATGAAATTGCTAAGACATTACAGTTGCTCAGGTATTGAGGTTTATAAGTGCACTTCATCTGTTACAAAGCTAGAGCAAGTAAGTCACACACATGCTAAAGAAAAATCTTCAGAACAACAGCTTGGTATCTGACACAGTTGAGTGAGAGTTTAAAGCAGGAAAGATGAAAATCTTTTACTATTAGAAATGTGCCTGTATTTGCTCTAAAACTGAAAATCTGCTAACATCTGCACAGCTGAAGCATTATATAGAATGGAAAAGGTTAAGACAACAGACAACCAGATTGTGCAGAAACTTGATAAAGAAAACTTGTTAGAGATGGGCCAGTCAGAAAAGAGCTTCACAAGCTGTTGCAGACTGTAGAATGCAAAGTTGCTCTTTTGCTGATGGCTGATGCTCAGTGGTTACAAACATGTCCTATGCCTTGTGAGTGATCTCAAAGCAAAATATTTAGCCTGAGACCCTCACTCCCAGCCCAATCTCTTTTCGGTGAATGAGGGGCCAGCACGACACTTCAGTTCGCACTGAAGGAGACCCCCAGACCCGATGGGACTCTCAATCATGGGCCCTCGTGAATTTGCAGCATGAAGAATGTGCCAAGGGGCAGTGTAATGTGCAGAGCGTGATGGGAGAGGAAAATGTGCCTGAGGTTACCATTTTAAAATTTGGGTGCTGTCACGGTCCCTTAGACGGACTGAAAGAATGTGCTAGAAGCAGGCTTATGTCAAAATTAAAACAGTTCAGATCAGGAGTGGGAGAGCAGAGGATGACAGGAAATCCCAGCAGCTTCATGCCTCCACGTTGCTCTTCTCAGATGTAGGGGCTGAGGCTCCATTCCTCTGTGTGCCTCTGTTCCAGAACCTAGCACTGCTTTTTTCCTTCCATATCTATTATTAAACTTGCACATTTACATTATAACAACACACTAACTCAGCAGCTGTCTCTAGAACCTTTTTAAAGTTTTCTTCAAGATTTTGAGATGCTGAACAGGGAAAGAGAAGCAGCTCAGGATGTCTCATTTTTGTCCTCTGTCACTTATATCAGCTCCCTGTATCGCTGCCTACAATATTGTTTAAAGCATTTTCTGACAGGCAACAACATTATAATAAAATTATTTTACAGATGCTTTGAATGAAACTTTTTGGTTGATATCTGGTCTAATAATTAATATGCAGAATAAAATATTTTTATTAATGGAATGCCATAACCTGGTATGTTACTCTAAAGAAACTCACTCTAGCTTCGAGATTCATAATTCAGAGTCCAGCAACACGCCTTGCCATATAGCTGTTAATTTACCTTCTCTTTTCATAAGCAAAAAACTCTTTTATTTTAGTTTTTACTCACAGAGCACATTAGCTGTCCTGTCCCCCTGGGGTGAGCTCGGCAGTAGAAATGATCTTCATGGTTTGTTACCTTTGTTAAAAGAAGGTATCTAATTTCTAAAACGAGTTTCTAGCATTGCAGATAGAAGTAAAGTAAGTCCTACAATGCCATCTCTGATCTTTTTATATTAACTACTTTTTTTTTTTTTTTCCTACCAGCAATGTGGTGCTCGAATTGCCTTTGGTTTTGGCAATGACTTGTAAAATTTGAAAAGCTGCTGTTCATTTGCAATCATATTCTCCTCCTCTTTCTATCCACTCAATTTCTTAATGAAATACTTTGAAGATTTCTGTCACTCTTACTACTAGCATTTGAGATAACCAGAAAATATTTTTAACAAGAAATCGTGAACAATGGGAGGGAAAAGACAATTCTATAATCCTCACGTGATTACCTTTGATATCCATTTTTCCTCTGTTAGACTTACTAAAACTTACATTTTAGTTACATTTACTCTTTGTTAAATTACATTTTTCATTAAGAACTATAACAAGGATTCTTACCAAAGTCCTCAGACACAGGACATCATAAGAAATAATATCCAGGCTGTGTGGGTAATATATAAGAAGGGAATTTGAAGCACATCAGCTGCAATGAGAGGACATATCAAAATATCTGAAATCAAATAATCTGAATTGTGTACAAGAGAGATTTTTGATGGAGATTTTCAGATATATCCTCTTTTTTTTCTCTTCTCTCTCCTTTACCCTCACAAATAATTTTCTCTCAAAACTTGTTTTATGATTGAATGACTGCTACTCTGGAAAATAATAAAATCCCTCTAGACATTTATGAAGGGAAAATCCCTCCTCAAGAGAAATCTGCGGAATGTATCTTCATAAAAGAAAAATTTTTGGAAAATAGAAGGGAAACAAAAAATATAAATATATATAAATATATAAATATATATATAAATATAAATATATATATATATACACACGCATATATACATATCTATCTATCTATATCTATATCTATATCTATATCTATATATATATATATCTGTCCATGACATGAGTATTGTTTTTAAAAGTTTAAGAATGAAGATACACAAACAAATACTGGTTAGCTGATTTTTGGATACAGGAAAAGTATTTACCATGGAAGGTCGAGTACAGTACACTGAAGGAATAGGGATCATGAAAAAGACTGGTGAGAAATCATGCTGTTGATTTGGAAGAAAAGGTTGCAGAGCAGCGTCAAGGCTTGTCCCTTTATGATCTGAGGAAGAGTATGTGTGAGCAGGAACATGTTTGCTCAGTGGGGATGTCAGCGCAAACCTTGAAGGGAGTTACACTGGTAAAAAATAATTTCAGGATTCTGGGGGCTTTTAAGAGCTCTCTGTTGGTCACAGCAAAGCATTTGTGTTCTAGAGAAAACTTCAAGTTATGATTCATCTCCACATTGTACTGTGCTTTCACACAGCTCTGTCACCCATAGGAAGAGCAGTTTTTATCCTGACAAATGAGCTGGGATTGTAGAGAGGTATCTGGCTTGACACTCCAAGGACTGCTGCCCAGTTTTAGCTGTGCCCTTGCGAACGGTGGTATGTTCATTTGAAATATTATTATAGCATACGGCATTTATATCCTTCCATATTGTCTGCCCTGGTTTTTTTCTCTTTTATATGTGTGGTTACTTGAGTTTTTGTACCTCTGATGTGAACCAACACCCTTCCACACATCTCAAAAGCCCCTGGAAATATAATGCGAACAGTAGTTTGTAAATTAAATATGCTTAAGTAGCAGAAAACTGCAGTAACTAAGGGTGATATATGGACTTGGAAGACTAAATCTAACTTTGTGGATTCAATTATAATTACAGCTGTATTAGCTGGCGCATTGGCAAGACAAACCTGCCAAGACTGGCTTACTAGAAACTGAAGGAAGGCTGACCACATCATCAAAGAATAGCTCTCTGATGACATAGTACCTGTAGCCCTCCAGCTGATGGCCCACAGGTCCAGCTGAAGACACTAGCTGGTTTGTTGGGAGGCATCAAACAGGAAGGATGATGGTTTGCTGCCAGGGTCAGTGGCACGAGGGATGTTTCCCCTTAGCAAGTTTAGGGAAGTCTCCAGAACAAAGAAGAGGAAATTACAAAAATATATTGGATTTTGGAGGTGTCAGAGCCAGGTTACAGTCACTTATTAGGGAGGAAAGGTTCAGAAACACAGTGCTTAACACTCTCTCCAGCTCTGCTAAACTATTTATGAAGAGCTAACTATAATTAGAAATCCAAATTTAAAAAATAGTAAACCAAAAATTTACTTTAAAATGTGGGCAGATGGCCAACTCTTTTTACTGAGCAGCACTGGAATGTTAATGCAGAACATACGCAAAACTGTTATGAAAAAATACACCTTTTTAATGTGAATATTCAAATAGAATGAATGATAATTGCATTAGGCACCAGTTGGGAGTCAACATAGGTCCCTGAGAACTGGAAATCCACTATATGTTACAGGATAAATTGGTACTGACAGAGTCAGTTTGAGAAAATTTTTGAAGGAAAAAAATCTGAAAGGGAGGAGAAAACACAGTTTGTCTTGCAGAATGAATGAAACTGTTTTGTCACTTAATAGGAACTAAAATAATACTTGTCTAATTTTGCTTTTTTTTTGAAGTGCCTTTGATCTAAAATGCATGTGATGTGTATAACCTCATACTGAATAGTGAAATTTGTGAATAATCTACATAACTGCTTTCCCAACCTGGTTCATCCATTTGGTTGAGATTTAAGTAAATAATCACCTAAATCATTGGCCTGATTTTGTCCCTCAACACCTACCCACATGGACTCATAGGGAGAATTTATGGTGGGTGGAATGTGATTATCTGACCTGGAATTTACCCACAGCATGAGGTGAATAATACAAGGCTTTCCAGGCACACATTTCACTTGCTGATCACTGTTTCTCTATGGTGGTCTTGATGATGAGTAAGTCAAAATCACTGGGGTGAGAATTAATATAAAATATTTCAAAACCTGAATGCAAAGCATACTGCAGTACTTTGGCAGCAGCCACATCAGAAAGACTCTGTTGAATCCGAATTCTCGGTAGTGGTTTCTCCTGAGTGAAGGGGATCCCATTGCAAAAAGTTGTGGCACAAAGCCCAGAGAGAAAAGCTTTGTGCTACTTCTCTTCAGAACCAACCCAAGAGTCTCCAAATCCTGTTTCTAGAAAGGACAGCTCATGCGAATGGCTCTGGCTGCAGTCAGTCAGGTCCAGACACTGCTTTTAGTTCAGTCTCAATATTGCTGTCAGAGCTAAAAGTGAAACTGGTTGTGGAAAGGACAAAGAGGGTCTATGTGCATGGAAGGAAAGGATTAAACAGAGAGGATGTGATTTTCAGGTGAGTCGGGAGAATATCAAGTCAGGAGCTAAAGGGAGAGTGGGACCAAATTGCAATTTATTTAAAATGAAATTGTGGCACTCAAGATAAAACACTAAGCTTTGTCATATCACTGAAAAAATTAGGTCTGGTCCTGCATCCACTAAAATCCATAGGAAAACTATGGAAAACACAAAGGAAAGCAACAAAAGTGATCAGAGATATAGAACATTAATCATATAATGAAAGAGAAACTAGAAAAAACTCAGATGAGAGAGGATATAAAATCATGTTCCATGTGAAATTTATGTGCATAAAACAATTTTTCCAGTAGAAGAAGAATTATTTTCATTTGTATTTCAAAAATAGAAGTATCAGATGAAAGTGTTAGGTAAGAGTTTCAAGACAAGTTTTTTTCACATTGCTCACAATACAACAGTGGAATTCACTGTCGTAGGATGCCAGACATGCCATAAGACAAGAGGGGTTCAAAAACTGGTGAGGCTCATCTACTGAAGAGAGTTACTGCAAGGGTTATTAAATACAGAGATGTTGCCTCTAATTTGGTAAGTTCCTAATTCTCTCATGGCTGGAACCGAGGGAGGCTTGCTGGGCAGAGAGCACTTTGTGTTGCCCTGTTGTTCTATTTTCCCCAGCCTTCCTTTGCCATCAGAAGCACTCTGCTGGGCTGAACACACTTTGTTCCAACCAAATTCTGCTTTTTCCAATGTTCTCACCCAGATATTTCAGGGCCACATGCAGGGCTGCCTGGGAAAGACAGATACTTCCTAGAAGTGCTGGGCTGACAAATTTGTAGCAGAGTACAGAGCTTGCTATAAATCAAGGCCCAGGCACACAGTTAGCGTCCCATGGACTTCTGCTGACTTGGAGATGTCCAGCTATTCGGAGCTATCAGCCACAGGAAAATCCCAGGCAAATATATGAGGCCTGCTTCCCCTTCCAGTCTTCCCAGCTAACACTTTCTGTTAGAAAGAGCAAATGCCCAGGAAACCCAGCTTTAGGGTAGGCCTGAGGGTTATAATCTACTTAAAATGGATAAGTGAGCAAAAGTGAAAAGGAGGTGGTGATCTCCACCCACCTCTTTCTATGCCACATATGAAAATAAAAGTACTACTAAATGCTACTAAATCCATGTCCTGACAGGAAAATCGCAGTCTGTAGTACAGAATCAACATTGTAAGCTGTTTGTTTGGAGGTTTGTTCATATCTATTCCACGGCAGGAAAGAAAAACAAAATCTGCACTATCCTGGAGAACTCTAATACTTTTACTGGAATCATGATATTTTCTGTTTAAATAGTCAGAGTTTTTGAAAGTAAGATGTAACAATAAAAAAAAAAAATCTTGCAGCCAACAAAAAGGAATTACCTGGTTCTCATTGACATAAATAAAGCAAATAATTTTAGACGTGAAATCTAATAGCTGCCTTGAAGTAAATATTCACTCTTTCATTTAGTATGTGACTACAGACATACATTTCAGGAGAGTTAATTTCAGAGTCAACAAGAATGGGGAATGTAAATCACCTGTAAAAAATGATATTCAAAAAAGAAGAGAAGTGTTTTGAAAAGTTGTGTCTCTTGTCCAAGATTCACAGCCTTAGAATTATAAGATGTTAATGGTGCTAAAGTAAAATAATCTTATAAGAGGAGAAATGTAGCAGATATGAAAATTAAAATTCATCTTGAAGGAAGAGAAATAGAGTGAAAACCAGCAGCAAAGCATAGTATTAGAGAAGGAACTGTGGCAAAAATTATGAAAGAAGACAGAGAATGAAAGGAATAATACTTTGCTAAACCAGAGAAGAGTAATAGCACCAAAGAAAACCTGTGAGTGTCCATGCCATTATGCAGTTGGAAATATTATTCCAGCTGCTACTAGTGACACAAAGGACGCAGCATTCAATGGGTATTCCTGCTTTTTATTCAGGACAGAGTGGGAGGAGACATTCTTATCAAAGGGGAGGGATGAAAACATTTCCAGTTCTAGAGTAAAGCAGGAGGCTGATAAATCACTAGGTGAGGATTCCCACATCTGCAAGTGGAAAGAGAGGAAACACATGAGGTATTTGAAACACTGAAGAAACTGTAGAGGTGTAAAAGAAGGCTACAGCTGAAGGTAACATTGTGAAAGTTTAATGATAAGGACCTCAGCTTTGGCATTAGTCCCCGACAGAATAATGTAATGCATGTTTGTAATGTAATCTTTAACTAAGAATTAAAGAACAGCATAATGAATATCAAAAAGAAAAATTAACAAAAACACATATTTTTCTGTGTGGGGTTCTTTTCATGTCTGTACTTTCATGTCTTTGATGAAATTAAACATTCAGTGATAGTAATGTTGATGTAGATTTCTGTAGGATATCTGACTTGGCATTTTCTTTTACTTTGACCAAGAAACACATATGTGGTAGATTCAGAGTATTAATCCATTAAATTAAACACTGGCTAAGTACTCTGGTGGAATTGTGAACAAGAAATCACTTGTGAGACATCCCTGATGAAGTAGTTTTATTTAAGCTTTAATTAATGGTCATCCACTACTTAAAGTTTTTATTGATTGACTGAAGGAAAACAAAGAATTGTTATATATCTTAAGAGATTACATAGCTAGGAAAGAATGCATAATAGAAAAGACAATTAATCAGTTACTTTGAATTATTTGCTTTCTGTGGTCAGCTGGAGGCAACTGAAATGGTTTTCAGTAGAAGCAGATTGTATTTCCAGACCAGGGAAGAAGTATTTCTGCAAATGTCTTGTGAGGTGTAAAGGATAAACAGCTGAGTTCAAATCCCTAGTATAGCACTGAAACAAAGAAGATAATACAGTTCCTATATATATGAGGAGAAGAATCTGGAGGAAGCCAGGGAATGTTATGTTAGCTCTAGATGTGGTGATGGGAACCACTACCAGGATGCCGTGCTTTGAGCTGAACTTCACTCCTGTAGAAAATTGTGGGGGAAGAACTTTGACATAAAGTTGTAGGATGGTGAAAGAAATTTTACAGCTGAGTCTTGGGGACCCTGCTCCACCTGTATTATCTGTGAATGAGATTGCTGACAGGAATCAAGTTTGACACAATTGGATGAACTGACACTTAATATCAAAGGCTCTTCATCTTATCAGGACTTCTGATTGAAAATAAACACAAATTCAGTCTTGAAACATGCTGGAAATTTTAGTCCTTTTTGAGTTAATTGATCACTGAAATTACTTAGAAAGTTTGACTTGTGTTTCCTCTGTCCCTGGTAAGCATTAAGTTTTTCTAAGTTTTTTCTAGTTGAAATAAAAGTAATTTGAGGAAGATTTATTGTATATTTTTTGAGTCAATGTAACTAATTATACCATATCATCTCACACCCTAATGTGCAAAACTAATAGTTCTACTCTATCAATGTTTTTTTTTCTGAGATACATTCGCAATCCTTTACCCCATTATATGGATGCATGCCCAGTTTTAAGGTTGGCTGTGGTTGCGCATACTTATTTGGTACAACATTTTCCTCCAGAATGTTTGCAGAAAATGCAAACCCAGAGTGATAGATGTCTACATGGACAATCATCTGAAACAAATCTCTACTGTAATGTAAAACTGCCCATGTCTTCCTTGGAGATATTCAAAACCCACCTGGACACAATCCTGTGCAACCTGCCCTAGGTGACCCTGGTTTAACAGGGGTGCTGGAGGTCTCCAGAGGTCCCTTCCAGCCCCAGCTATTCTGTGATTTGTGATTCAGTGAGCACTGAAATGGAAATTCTCCATGGGTCCTGATACTGCTTACCAACAGCAGAGCAGAAATAATGTTTGGAATTGCCTGTGGCATGCAAATGTTACCTCGTGTTACTTGAGTGAAAAGTCACGTTAGAGCAAGGCACTGGTTCACTATTTTTGATGAAAATCTGAGTTTCTGTAATGACTCTATCTGTCTGCAATTCTTTTAGGCCAAGGTTTCCAACCTAAACCTTCTGGTCTGCTGCAGCTTGTCCAATTGTCTGCTCGCTCTGACTCTGGTATAAATTCCCTTTGTGCCAATGCAGCTGTTTCTGTGGCAATGCTCTCAACCAGGGAAATTATTTGGTTGCAGGATGGAAAATAAATAAATACCTTTTTTTCTTTAAAGTAAACTAGTTTACAGATGTGCCTGAGAACACAGTCACATAAGCAGGTTCAGTAGCAAAAACAGATAGCCGACGAAAAGAAGAGGGGATGCGTGGAGGAGAGCATGCAGAAAGGAGAGGTGGGAAATAGAAATTTTTCACCCTAAATTTGCCATGAAAGGATTCATAGTGTGAGTTTCTGGGCACTTTGTTTCTTTCTGTCTCTCTCTGACATTCGAATACATGCACACAAATAGCCTTCTAAAAAACAGTCAGCAAAGCCGTCCTCCAAGATAATTTGAATTCCTTAGTGGTCTTGGGCGTGCCTTTGTTTCAGCTCGAATACTGCTATCACATCATAAATAAGCCTGTTTCTGCTATCTTAAATGAAGAGTGACGGTCACACCCAGCAGTTCCAACTAGATTTAACCCAGCCTATAACAGTATTAATCCTAGATCACAACCATAAGCTTCTGCACATGTTTCAAATAAGGGAAAGTAGCGTAAACCCCGCACAGTTTTACAAGACCTCGTTCTAGTTCATGAGTGGATAAACTGCAGTTTCAAAAGCTATTTTAGCCTGAACAGGAAACCAAATTATAATAAAAATGACATGCAAATCCTGTTTTCACTGCAATGCTAAGCTAATAAAATAATGAACTGAGTTTATCAAAGTACCATGCAGTTAGCCCCCTCTCAGTGTCAGCCCCTACCCCACCAAGATCAGGTACAGAAGTTGAACAATCCTTCAGTGGTCCTAAAATAGCCTTGTTTCGAAGGAGGAGCTTTCTCAGGTGGAGTGAACCTATAACAGCACCTATTACAGCACCTATAACAGGTTCCTTGAATAAATAGTGTTGTGATGAAACAGAGACCTGGGCATTAGCCATTCTTCATTTTCCTTGTGGCTAAAATCAGTTATTTGGCAGTATCAGTAACTTATTAGGACTTTATGTGAAGTTTTTTACACAGCCTTTCTTTTCAGTGTACTTTGATGAAAACAGAAGAAAGGCTACATTGTGTATGTCTAGTTTCTACAATATACACTGTATAAAACACAGCAGTAAAGACAATAGGGCACAGACATCAGGGTACTTACACTGCATAAGCAGGAGAAATGTATATTCCTACATTACACAGATACTTTGGTGAATATTGCCACTGATTTGGGAATGAGGAAGCTTGTTTTTTTAATAAGCTTTTGAGCAACTGTTTGCATCCCTGAAAACAACAGACACAACCTGAAAAAAACGACCCAAGTTAAAAAAGTTGCAATGATAACACAATGTTTGTTTAAATGTGTGTTTGATAGAAATCTACTTCTTTTAATGTCCTTGTTTAACTAGGATGGGCAGAATCCAGTGAAAGCTACTATTAGAAGTTAACACATACATGAGAATGAGATGAAGTAGAATTTTTAAAAAACTGTCCAAGAGTTGGGCAAGGTAAAGTAAGGACTCCCTTTATTTCGTGTTTTTACCCTTCCAATACCGATAATCAACTGATTGATTTTATTATAGTCTAGGGTTTAGTCATCTCATTCTTCTTTACCTGAGATCATTTGCTGAAGAATTTGAATTTTTCCCACCACCCTAGATCTTTGTTACTGTGTTAAGGTACTGATTTCAGCTTCCCGGCACTGAGGAAAATGTTGAAGAAGTGCACCAATGCAATGTTGATTTTCAACACAGTCCCTTCACTTAGAATTTGTTGGAGAGCACAAGTGACAGTTAAGATATCTACATTTTTTATCTGTTTCATTTATGTCTGATTTAACAGGAATGGACTTCTAGTGCTGCAATGCCACACTTCACACCACCATTCTCCTGATCCTCAGCAGCCCACACACGTTCTCCCAAACCTCATATTCCCACTTCAGTGATGAACTTGTGCTCTTATGAATTCAAAATAGTAAGCACATTCCACATGGAAATTGTAGGAACAGCATAAAATTACATTTAGTATCAGAATAAATAACACAAGGACTATATTACAGGCTACATCGTTAATTTTACATTTAGTCATGAAAACTTCCATTATTCAATTTAAGTGAATGTGTCACATAATTTCCAGACTCCTGCTCCAGAGTGCTGGAGAATCCAAGCAACTTATTTCAGAACTTAGGTCCAGCTTCCCATTGAGCATTTGGGTCCTGGAGCACACAGAAGATCTTGGGCAGCTTGTTGATTCTGTGGTAGCAGACGCAGCCAGCCAAGAGGGCTTTTTTCCCTTCCTGCTGTGTTTGGCAAGAAGAGCACAACCTTTCCTGTCACATGTGGTCCCTGCTCAAGTTATCCATACTTCTCTTACCACAAGGTTAGATTACTCTAATGCACTCCGTGTGAGGCTGCATCTTGAGGCCATTTGGCAACTGAATCTAGTGTGCACAATTCAACCACCTGTTTATTAAGTGGAGCATCATGCAGAGAGGACATAAAACCCCCCAGTCTCCAAAATCTGCAATGGCTGCCAATAAATTTCTGGGCTGAGTTCAAGGTGTTGGTTTTAACCTATAAAGACCTGAGTGTTTTGGGATTTGGTTACCTGAGAGACTGGCTTTCTTTCCCCATGAAGCAGTGCTTTTAAAGTTGATATGAAGGCAGGAATTTGAGTTGGTATCACTCAGGTGTAATAAGGGTGCTGGCAAGACTTCTGTGTGCAAGGCTTCTGCAGTACATCCACATTATTATAGGCTTATCTGTTGTGAAATATCTCTGATTGTGGAAGAATTCAAAACTAACATGCCAGTCTGGGTCAGAACCAGGGCTAGAAACACTCATGCTGAAGCACATTGCTATGCTCTGATTTTCTCCTTTTCTAACTACAGTTGCTACTTACATTAAAGGTGATTTGGTAACTTAACTTAAACCTGATGTTAACAGCTGTTAACCCAGCTAAGGCTCACACTGTTTGTTTCTCATCTGTTTCTGAGGTACCTCTCTCTCCTGACTGACTATGTAGGGTACTAAAGTACCTTGAGAGCCGTCACAAGAGAGTAACATGCTATAGCAACCCAGCCATTTTTCTTGCTGATGGGTTAGAGTCAAGTTGGACTACTCCCGGCCTCCAGATCTGTAACTACATCTCCACTAGTAAATAAAATGGCACAATGCCTGTTCTCCAGACATTTAAATGCCCTGCTAAAGTTTACATCTCTGAGTCTGAAATCCCAAACTGACTGGTCACATACTTGTTGTCAAAAGCAGTTTCTGACCCATGAGATCTCTCCCCACGTGCCTGGGCATTGTGAGGAAGAGTGCTCATGAGTGTGGGTCCAAACCAGGACAGGGATCCTGCCAGCAGTTAAGCTGGGGGTATGGTTATAGGAAAATGTTTGTGTTCATGCTGCCATGAGTTTGGTTTACTAGTAGGGACTTATCCTGAAAATACTGAAGTCTTTGGCCGAAACCAGCCTTCTTTATGGCCAAAGAACCAAGTTCCCAAACAACGGAGAATCTCAAAGGACATTTTGAGATCCTGACACTGTCCTGGCATGATGAGCAAGGACAGGAAGATTGAGTTTACAGAAGAAGGCAGCCTTGTGACTTTACTGGAAATTTATCAGCAATCGGTCAATCTCCTTGAAGATGTTTCTCCTTCTTACTCCTTCTGGTGGAAGAGGATATTAATGCTTTCATTATATTTCTGAGGAAATAAACACTGCCACATTGAAAAGGGCATGTCTGAGACAGAAAATAAAATCTTGCCTCTAAAGTTCCAGACTTGCCACATGATCTTTATTGTTCTTCCCAATAAAATACAGGCCACAAAAGTAAAATAACATCTTTCTTTTCATACATTAGACAACAAATATGATAATGTTTGCAGTCCTCTGTCAATGGAAGAAAAAATTAGCTGTCTTGGTGTTTCTTAACCAGAGAAGGTTGTGAAGTTTCCATTGATGGAGATCTTAGACAACACTACAGATACGAATTACTTCTTTGGGCAGAGGTATGCATTAGGTGGTTACTTGAAGTGTCTTTGAGCTGTATGATTTTATAAGCATGTTTTGCTGAAGTAGAGTTCTTACTTCAAAATGTGACTGAAGCCATATTACTTCACCAAAAGTTGTTTGCACACCAGGGGAAGATCCAGGAACAGCAGAGTTATTTGGGGAATTTAACAAGACTGTGGAATTAATGATCTTTGTCAGCAAGCTTTGACCCAATGAAACTTTTTAAAAAACAATACTTAATATTAGTCTCATTAAGAATAGTAGATACTACTGATGTGTTTCCACACTTTCTTTGCATAACAAAACTAATTTCTGAAATCTCCTGCAGTTTGTTGTCAAGACCCCACCTCCATGAAAATATCTCTTAATTTGGATTAATCGGAAATATCAAAAGCATCCATATAAGAGGAGACTGGAGATTTTTCCGTTTTTAGTTTTGTTCTGCTGAAAAATGTTGATTTATCAAAATGAAAACTTGTGTCCATAAACATAGCCATTTTCCAGAAAATTCCTTTGAATATTTTTTCCTGTTAAGGAATTTCTTATCCTTAGAAACATAACTATTTATCTGAAGTAAATAGTTCTTTTATGAAGCGCCTGAAGGTTATGTAGAAATTAATATTCCCCTTGATTCACATAGGAAATTTTAGTCTACTAGAAACTGGAGGAAAATTATCTTAATTACATGAAATCGAAGAGCCTATCTACATATTGGACAATGTAGCAAAAGTTTTGATATATTCAAATTTTTCCTGTTTGATAGAATGATTTCCTTCCCTGTTCTATGCCAACCTCATCAGCAATTTTTGATGAGGTTTATAGAATGTTTGACCACTGTTTTCATTTAATGAACAGTTAATAAAATTTGAAAACCAAAGATGGTAAACTCTGACAGTAACATTTTTTTTGCATTATTCAAGGTCCCTTTCTCACTTGGCTCCACAACTAGATTTTGTAAATGCTCCCAACTGTAATGTTTAACATGTAATGTACCACTGCTGTTTCCCACTCTGTCCCTTATGCTGTCTACTGTCTGAGCTAGAAAAATGTCAAAACTTGACTCACAGCTGTCATTCTCTTAGGAATGGTGAGGTCTTGTGTTAAGAGACCTTTCAAACATCATCACTTATCTCATGGTGAGTCCTGTCAGTTGTAGCAGAGAGGTTTGTGGTTCATGAATTGGAGATATTTTGACAATGAAGAGGTTTGAGTTCTGCCAGCTGTACCAACAGAAAGAGAGATTCCTCTGAGCCAGCCAAACAAGACATTCAAATGCAATGCATTTCAACCAGTAATGATCCAAGGGATGTACCAAGTATGCCACTGCCTGCAAACTTGAATTCTCTCTTAAAGACTCATAAGCTTTAATGGCACTCTCCACACTCCATTTCCATGAGACAATATGAGGCACAGATGGGGCTCTAAATGATCCTCACCACTGCTTGATTAGAAACAAGTACAGTAGGTTTGACAGGAAGCAGCTCCTGCTTTGCCTTTATAATGTGTTTCCTCTTGCAGTGTTGCTGCAGCTACTTCTATTTTGGTGATGTGATTGGCTTGCAGATGCTGGCTTAACACTTTTGTTTTCTTCTTGTGCTGCAAATAATTGGGATTTAATTAGCTCAGAGTTTAGAAGCTCTGATCAGTGCATGGTACTAAGCTTCAGTGTCATCTTTTCATTTACACAACAATTGCACCTTCCTTGTTATACATCACTGAGGGTTTCTGAGCAGAGGCAAAGTTCAGCTGCCATCAGACAGACATCAGTAAGGGAGTTGGACCTGTACACCCATATCAAGAAGTCTGCTCAAGTTAAGTAATGATTAATGGGCAGTTTGAAGTCACTTGCCTATATTCTCTTCTCACTTTCATTTGTGCTGCAGACGTCTGTAGCTGGAACTCAGATTGTGTCAACAATTCCTTTCAGGCATTTTGGCTTGCAAGTTTTGTTTCTTAATTTTGTAAAAAATGAAAGCTATCAAGACACAGGGGATAATCAATAATTCGTCATATTATTTGAATGAAAAATGCCCTTCTTTTATCTTCGAAAGGTCTGTTCCCTAGATCAAAAATTGAAATTTCTCAAATTCTAAATATTGTCTCAAAATAAAACATTTAGTAGGGATTTGGAGGGGTTTGGAAGGGGATGAATGTATACTAAGAAAAAGGGTTAAATATTTTGTAATGTTTTGCTACATTCCTGTTCAGCAGAAACTATTTTATTAATTCAAAATGGCTCCAGCTAAAATTGTGATTAGTGTTCAGTTGCATTTTTCAATCATTTAAATGAACTACACTCTTAAATTTATTATTATTGTTTTTATTATCATTACTATTTGGACATTTGGAACAAGAGGTTGGAGTGTAGTGCTGCAGAAAGGGACCTGTGGGTCCTGGTGATGGCAAAGTGAACACGAGTCAGCAGAGCCCTGGCAGCCAGGAGGGACAACCCTGTCCTGGGGACATCAGGCACAGCATCGCCAGCTGGGCAAGGGAGGGGATTGTCCTGCTCTGCTCTGAGCTGGGGCAGCCTCACCTCAAGTGCTGGGGGCAGTTTTGGGTGTCTCAATAAAAAAGATATTAAGCCATTAGAGAGCCTCTAAGGAGGGGAACAAGGATGGTGAAGGGCCTTGAGGGGAAGCCGTGTGAGGAATGGTTGAGGTCACTTGGTTTGTTCTTCTGGAGGAGACTGAGGGGACACCTCAGTGCAGTTGCAACTTCCTTGTGAGGGGAAGAGGAAGGGCAGGCACTGATCTCTTCTCTCTGGTGGCCTGGGACTTCAGGGAAGAGACTGAAACTGAGTCAGGGGAGGTTTAATTTGGGTATTAGGAAAAGGTTCTTCACCCAGAGGGTGACTGGGGGCTGGAGCAGCTCCCCTGGGAAGTGGTCACAGCACCAAACCTGTGCTATGACAGAGTTCAAGTGTTTGGACAATGTTCCCAGAAACATGGTGTGACCCTTGCGGTTTCTTGTGCGGGGCCAAGAGTTGGACTCAGAGATCCTGATGGGTCCCTTCCAACTCAGCATATTCCATGATTCTAAAACAGGCCTCTTTTTATCCCTCAAGGTTTTCTGTTATGGATCAATGAGGTGTCCGCTTCTCTCATGCCGTGTTTTTAGCACTTTATCCCCCAGACTGCCCAAACATTTCTGACCAATACAAAGTGTATTGTCTGATTTTCTAGTCAGCTGTGTGGTTTTTTTTTTGTTGTTATTATTATGTAAACTTTTGTTTGGTGTATAAATGATCACACTCACTCTAGCCGTAGAGTAAGTTCTTGCATTTTCCTCTCCAATCAGCTGAGAAGAATAAACATAAGACATATCGCCTTACAATGCAGGCATTTGTCTTTCAGAGAGCTCTCTGCCTCTTCCTTCACACCTCTATATGGTTTCCTCTCTCTATTGCTGTACCCTATGCAAATATCCTCATTTAGCTATCCATACTCTCAGTGGAAGATTTGTTACTGAGAAATAAACAGTCTTATCACAAGTGACTGAACTGAGCATTTTTAAAGGACTCATCTGGAGTTCATCAGATGAAACGGATTCTATTGAGTTCTTTCTTCAGAACTTCTATTCAGTTCTTCTATTCGGGTCTTTCTTTCAGAACTGAACCTGAGCAGACTTACTTATTCCTTGATAGCAAAAATAGAGCACTGATTTTTGTGTCTGTGATGGGAGCATCAAGATGACCTGCTAGTCAAGGTGGATGGTCTCTATCGTCCTTATGAGCATGACAGAAAGAAAAATTTTAAGATGTAGTCCAGACATCATTGAACCCTTCCATTTTTGTGAACAACAAATGAGGTCTAATAATGACACTCTTGTTTTAATAAGTTAAATAAAGAACTTTGAAACAGCTGTGAACCAGAACAAAGAGCATGTGCATTACAGAGAGAAAAATAACAGGAACATATTCAGCAGGTAAGGCATTGTAGGCATTATGGACTCTGCTAATGTTGCATGTCCCTTGTGGAGGCATCAGGATAAGGTATTCTTCAAGGTATGGGGAATGTCAAGAAAAATAGACAGGACAGAGGATCGATCACATAGGCACCTTCTGGCTCTAATCTTTCTAAATATCAGACAGAGTGTAACAACTTTGCTCCTAATGTCCAAGGAATAAATAATTTCTTCCTCTTTTAATATGGCTGCTGGAGTCAAAGGACTTTGGTGGGCAAGAATGTGACTGAAAGAACAAAGGTTATTAACTTGAGATAATTGAGTTGTGTAAAAATAATTTAAGACGAAGCATCAAGAATATATGGCAGTAATCTTCAGTCGTGCACTGCCCAGTAGTCAACATTCTCTTAGGCTCTTACAAGGTTTGCAGTTTATGAAAAACATTTAAGTGTTTCTGTTACACATTTTGGTTGCCATGTTAACTTGGCTTCCATCAGACTGCAACAAACCCAAAACACCTCCTTACATACTTGCTTTATGACATTTCATTAGAATGCCAATATAACAGCTTTATAGTAAATGTAGGATATGGCAGGAGACTAAAATAACACCATATTCTCTGAACACTTTAATCTAGGTTTAATAATTTTAAGGTTTTTAGACATTTGTAACTTAACCTGTGGGCATAATCTAGTAGTAACAGTGCTTGAGAGAAGTTATGAGCACTGCGCTCTGAGATTATAAGTGGCTCAAATAACATAGTGGTTCCAAGGGAAACTAAATCTTTTGAAAACCCCTCAAACATCAGTTTAAACTGTTAACTTTAATTTTATTTTAAATTCATGTTAGAGTAATTGCATCAAGCTGGGATTATGTGTGTTCTCTGATTCTGTTTTACAGCACTTCTGCCTCTTTTAACCATTTCCTATATGGGTGATTCTTACTTGTTGCTTATTAATGGAGGTTTCTCCCTCCCAGGGTGTATTCAGTTAAAACAATATCTTACCGATGAGAGCTTTGCTGGAACATTATTGGCAGCATATGTAATTTTTGCATTATAAAGGGAAGCATGTAATGCTTAATGTATGTGAGGGTAAATTTTATTTTACAGAGGATTTGTCAATTTAAAAATAAGTGGTCCATATCAGAAAAATGGGAGATTACCATTATTATGCAAATATATATTTCTCTTTTCTATAGAAGAAGATTTCTACTTTTTACTCATTTGGATAGATCTTCTTTTCAAACACCAAGCAGGAAGAACAAAAGCAGCAACTTTTACAAGTTTTGCATGAGAATGTGTGTCCATGTTGTGGTGCTTAACACGACACACCTCACAGGAGTCCGAGATGGAGAAACTGTTGGGCAAGTACCTCTAAAAATCACACATCCTTTTTAGCTAAAATATTTGTAGCTTGGGGGAACTAGAATTGTTCTGTGAATTACTATAGACCTCAAAATAGTCTTAGGGAGAAAAAACCCTAAACTTTATTACCTTTGTTTTACAGCAGAAGAAACTAAGAGACAGACAGGCTAAAGTCAAAAATGTTACAAAAGAAGTCAACAGAGAATGTGGCTTCTTGTTGGAGCATTTTGAGCAAAACTCTCATTTCAGGAAAGCAGAGGAGCCTATAGTGAGAGAAGCAAGAAGGCTGTGAACCTTATCTGTTTTAGAAGAATGGGAGAAATCTAGCACCAGGAAAATCTCAGTCACTGGAGAAGAAAGATAGGGCAAAGAAGTACCGGTATCATGGTCCAGCACAATGAATGCTGTTTATATCTGATCTGTGTAGTTAAGCTTTTGTCCAATTTTTCCATCTAGTCTAAACAGCCTTAATTCAACTTGATCTTACTCTGAGAAGAGTTAATATACTAGACATGTCCTTCAAAACAACAATATAAAACACTGTTTAATGAACAGCTGAGAAAATAGGCAGGTGCCTGGAAGAAACTTTTCAAAAATCAATCTGGCTTTTAAAGGAACCTGATTGTGATCTGCTCTTCCTTCAGTCCCAAATGCATGTACAACTCATATACTTATTTTTACTTAATTTAATGCCTTGCACATAGAAGTTTGATGTTTTAGATTCCTCAGGCCCTACATCTTCTAGATGTTTTCCTCAGCTGCTGTGTTAAGGTAATAAAGGATATATCACAAAAGCGCATTCATTGATCTTCCATGAGTCCTGTGTCCCAGTACTGATTGTATTATTACTTAGGTTTTTATATATCATGAACAACATTTCTAGCAAGGTACCATCTTAAGTATAAGTAATTTGTTTTTCTGTGGAACCCTTAACCCCAGAAAAAAATGCCAATTGATTCTATTCCTTATTGACTAAGAAAATAATGGTTTTTGGTTACAATTTCCTGGACTAGTAAGAAAAAAACAAACCCAAACAAACTAAGAAGATGTTGGATTCTCCCTCTGTCCTTTCAGGGAGTGATAGCCTCCCTCCATATCACAACACCAATGTGAGATTTATCAGAAGTTTATTTCAAATGAGAGGTGTCATTTCAAACACAGAATGAGCTGCTCTGATCAGGAAGGGGATAAAGGGAGTTGGGCATAAATAAGAGGGAATAAAAAAGCCCAGTGGCTGTGGTCTGCCATAGACAAAGCAGGTAGAGCATGGGGTTTTTATTGGTTTCCAGCTTTTTGGCTGCTGCCCTACTCCATCTGTAGATTAAGTCAACCTCTGGCTTTAAAGTCAGTGCTCTCCTGAAGCTGTGTGACTGGCCCAGATTGTGTCTTTCTCACAAGGAATAGCCCAATATTCTTACAATCTGAAGGGCAGAGATTAGACAAGTTATTTGGTGTGTGAGAGCCCCATGTATTCTCCTCTTCCTGATTTATAACATGAATCTGAATCACAGTATTTCACTCCAGGGAGGAGGAACCTTTGCTCTGTAGGTGAATGAAGGCTGATGCTCTCTCTAGCTTGCTTGGTAAAATGTTCTGCTTTGGGTTATAGCCTGTGTATTACTGAAATAGCTGGGCTCTAGACCCTCAAAAATATTTATAAAGAATGGCTGGGAGCTGTGCATTTGTGCAGAAGACACATTTTACTCACATTCTGTGTATGGAAGCATTGACACAGTGGATAAACCCTGACAATCTACAGGATTCATCCAAAAAAGGCACCTTGGAGTAACAGCTGGATTTAAGTGTCTGAAGTTTAAGTTAGACATCTAACTGTTGTCTGGATTATTTGTCACTTTTTTTCCTCAAAATTTCTCTTTGAACTTCCCCTCTTACAGGAAAACAAGTATGTTACAAATAAGCATATTCCCAGCAGCTGGAAGTAAGTTAAAGAATACTCACCCTGCAGTATTTCAGGTCTTAATAAAGCCACTGACCCAAGAAATAGAAACCTATAAACTTTAGTGCTGGCAGATGAAGAGCTTTTCACTGAACTTGTCTTCTTAGATCATGGATTTTGGCTATGCTGTGTTTATAAACTCCTCAGCCATGACACAATATATGTGTATGGGCCACCCTCTGTTCCAGGTCCTGTCCAACCAGGTTTCAAGAGAAAAGAGTCACAGTTTTTCCCCACACCCCTCTGCCCTGGTGGGCATGCTAATTTTTGTCCAAACAGACTAAACACATAAAAAATCCCTCACTTTCTCTCAAGCACATGCACAGTTTTGTGGGGAGATACTCTCCTGCCTGATGGAGACAATTCACCTTGTAAACACTTTTACTCTTTTACTGTCAAAACTTGGCTTTCAAATCTCTACACAAACTCCTCTGTTAATTGCCTTTAACCCTGCTCCCACCACAGACCTCCTCAGTATGTCCATGTCTCATTGCCTCAGCAGAAACCTTCTGCCAAAAATAGTCCACTGAAGGCAAGTCCTGAGAAACAAAATAGCTGTTGTGAGGTAGGAAGCATGTCAGTGCAAAAAGAAAAAAGAGGGAAGAAAGAACAAAACTAATAGAAGTCTGACCAGCCCTAGAATTGAGGAGGGAGAAGTTCCTTGTTCAAGTGCAGACTGATAGTCAGGTAACTGTGTCTGCCTAAGTCCTATCTAAAGATTTGGAATTTTATAGAATGATTCCAGTTTTATAAATTCAAGAAAGCATGCAAAAAAAGTTTTTATTTCTGAGTGCTTCTGTAGATACTCAACACACACACAGAGTATCCTAAATAAAACAGCTGAGCACTGAGTTCAGCCTAAGCACTGGCGACTGATAGACACAATTCCTAGAACCTGAAAGGGGAGATAATCTGCTCATACTTAAGCTCAATGCACAGTCCTTTTCTTAAAAAATAGGTAGGAACTAGACAAGCATCTTTTATTATATTGCTTGTACCTGGGACACTGCTTCAGACCCACCCCAGCCTGAAGATATTTGGACTTTCTGCTCCCACCCAGTATGAAAGCACCTAAAGACAGCCGATGAAAGAAGGCAAAGTGTGTTACTCTCCTGTGCACACACACATGTGCACACACGCTTGTGCACATATGCACATGTGCACACACACACGTGCACATACACATGCTTGCCAACACCCAAGTGTACCTCCACGCACCAACAAATGGTGCTTGATCACGAAACCAGGTATTGGAACTACTCCCTGAGAACTGTGGAAATCCCTGGTTTTGGTTCTCTTTTTCTAACATTCATAAGAAATGTTATCCTTTGACCTTAAATGGGACTACTCACAGCCCATAAGTGAATGGCATGGTACCACGATGGAAAATATTTGCACTGAATGAAAGGCTAGTGAAAGCAGCGTAGCCTCAGCTCCAAACCTCGGCCATGGCTATACATAGTTTATCCATTCGGGCTGTTCTCACCTGCCATGGACACAGCAAGAGATTCCCCCTCCCTCTGACACCTTGTTTCCTTTCCTGTGATGTGGTGGTGGCAAAACCATGTTCCCAACTGCTTCTGTAACATGAGAAACACCTATATCCTACACCAGGGAGTAAGACATTGGGATTAATTTCTCATATTGAGAGAACCTCTGACTCCATTCGGCCAAGAAATGTCTACCTGCTTAAAGGGCAATGGCATAATTAATGAACAAATAGCAGAGGAAGAAAATTGAGCTTGGACATCTTTTCTTCTTGGTTATGAGAACTGGCAAAAGAAGGTTAACAAGAGTGATTTGTCCTCCCAACCCTTAACACACATCCCTTTCAAGAATGAATTCTGTGTGTTCTGCCCTTATACTGATTCGTTCAGTTTGAATGGTGTGGTGATCCTTGCCAGAAAGAAAACCCCTTCAAATTATTAATCTTTAATAAACTTTAAAGGCTCAGGCCTATTCATGTGTTATTTGGAAAAATATGGTTAACAGAAGTCGTTGAGTCATAATGTCACCTTCACTTAACTAATAAGAATCAACAGTTTTGGTGAGTCCAGGCCAAGTCTTACCAAGCAGGATTGTGCATTGCAAAGGCTGCACCCTACCACTGGTGCACCCTGCCACTTGGCAAGGCTTGCTGGAAGCATTGACAAGAGTTATAGACCAAATGAAGAGGCTATCCTTTTTACCATCCTGTATCCTGAAGGCCTGAACACCACAAGCAATATGAGAAGGTGGTTCTGTGCCCAATACAGCAGGAGTGTGTCTGCGTGCAGCAGGTGCTAAAAGAATGGGGTTTAAAACAGGTTAGATGAACAGCACTCTGCAGCTGCCTTCTTCTTCCCACTGAGTCCAAGGCAGTTTACTCCAGAGACAAACGTCTATACTTTCTAGAACTGAATAAGACAGTGCACTTCCCTGTTGCTTTTCACACTTCCTCCTCAGAAAACAGAATTATTTCAGTTATAATTACTAGTGACTACCAGTGATCACTCTCTTGGTCACTGAAGCTGAGACAGAAATCAACCAAGTAACATAAACTAAAAAAAAAACCCCTTTTTTCAACTTTCTCTGTATCACCTGCTTTTTTAGAGCATACTAAATCCTATACGTATACCAGGGTGGAAAACCCTCCCTACAGAGTCCATCACACATGGAATTTGCTTCCAATATAATTCAATTATGACTACTCTTATAAGTTCATAGAGTCACAGAGACTTTCACAGAAAACTCCATTGCAGAAGATGGCTTTGAAGTGAACCTTCAGCCTGACAGTCAAAATCAGGCTGTGCAAATTATGCAAAAACAATATCTGAGAAGCATCATTCAGCTACAAATTCTTACTCATTCTTTTGGTCATGATTTTTGTAAGAATGTCTTAGAGAGTGAAGTTCTATTTTCATGGAAATCTGGGGAAAGTAGGGGTTCTATGGAAATGTTTACAGCTTACATGCCCATGTTGAGAGCTCTAACACGATGTGTTGAGTCAAAGTACAACAATAATATATGATCTGAAAATTAATGAATGTGTGAAAACACAAGTCAGCCTCTATTGCAAACAGCTTGTGAGCAATTCATTACCAAATGAAAAATTTAATATGCTATCCATCAAATAATATAAAATAAAGACAGTTTAGGAAGAGCTTCCATTCAGAATCCATAAGCAAAGTCATGAAGTGTGAAATATAAAAGTTTCATCTGATCTGAAAAGTCAAGCTCAGTCGATTATTCCCAAGCATCTCTTTTAGCAATACAGTAGCTACTCAAAATCTAGAAATAGTTGGCTTAAACACTGGCTTTAAAATCTAAAATACTACATAAGAACAAAAAACTACAGATACAATATCTATTAAAAATATATATATATAAAGGGAAGATCTTTGACAATGACAAAAAAGGTGGAAAGGATACTATAGTCCTCTAAGACAGGAAGTTGGGAATGTATGGTCAGTGGAAATCAATACTGTTAGTTCCTGTGAGAAGTAGATGAAAAATATCCAAACCCAACCACAACTACAAACATCTGGATGCTCAGCTGCCCTGTCGGATGAGAGGAAGCAGGTGCAGTTGTCCTCTTGGTTTGAATTAGCCTTACACTGCTCATGGCAGACATTACTGGAAGAGGCTAACATCCCCCAGACGGAAACATGACCAGTCCCAATGCAGTGTTCAGGATTGTCTGGATTTCAGTGGAAGGAATGGTCTTTGGGTATGGTCAGACACAATAAGGATCTCATCTTTGGAAGTCATAACCTTTGCCATACTCTCCTTCCTCAGTAAACACTCTCCCTTGAGCCAAGAGAGAGATGAGAGAGCCTCAAGAAAATGGAAAAGGAAAGGAAAGAGACTCAGCTGGCCTGCATACAGCAAGGCTGCAAGGACTGAGGTGTGTACAGACAGGATGTATCTGTTCAGAGAGGAGATTTGTAACCAACACTGAATTGGAAAAATAGCTAAATTGTACAACTGTCTGGTTTGTGAATAGTGTGGTCTTACTTCAAAGGGCGCTATATTTCAGACAGTGAATGTTAATCAAACTTGTTTGTATGGATTAATGAGACTATAGATGCAAACATTGCATAATCATATATCTTGGGAACCAAGTACTTTTGGCACTTAAATTGAAGAACTGTAGAAGCCACCATTAAGACCACTAATTCAAAATGAAGGAGATGCAGAGAAAGTTCATCAAAAGGAAATTGGACATGAAGCGTCCAGCTTTCTGAACATGATTTGTTTACCTTAGGATATGAAAGCCAAGGAAGAGAGAACATCAATAAAGATAAACAGTTTAAATTAGCACAAAACATATGGGTATAATAAACTGCCCATGAGATGTAAGATGTGGTATGTTAGAATCTGAAATGGCTTTCTAATAGAGATAAAAATATGAATAAACCCCCAAAATAATTCTCAGCAACTTTACAGTTATGTGTAAGAAATTCATGAGAAGACCGTCATGTTGGTTATGACTGGGACAGAATTAATTTCCTTCACAGCAGCCAGTATGGGTTTGTGCTTTGGATTTGTGCTGGAAACTGTTGATGATGCAGAGATGTTTTCATTATTGCAGAGCAGCTCTTAAACAGTTAGGCCTTTTCTGGTCCTCGCCCCACCGGAGAGGAGGCTGGGGATGCACAAGGAGCTGGGAGTGGACACAGCTATGACAGTTGACCCCAACTGACCCAAGGAATATCCCATATCATATGGCATCATGTTCAATATATAAAGTGGAGGGAAGGAAAAGGAAGAGGGGGAACATTCAGAGTGATGGCATTTTGTCTTTCCAATCACCATTACATGTGATGGAGCCCAGCTTTCCTGGGGATGGCTGACCACCTGATTCCCCTTGGGACCTGGGGGAATAATTCCTTGTTTTACTTTTCTGATGCACCTGTTGTTGGTGAGTTTGTTGTTTTAGTTTACCTGTTAAGCTGTCTTTATCTCAACCCATGAGTTTTCTCACTTTTACCCTTCCCATTTCCCCCCCATCCCACTGACAGGAAGTGAGTGACCTGCTGTGGGGGTCTGAGTTGCTGGCTGGGGCTAAATCATGACAAAAATATGAAACTGGATATCCAGAGAGCAGAGACCAAACTACCTTGACTCAGGAAAACCATTCAAGTTCAGTTTCTAGCCTTAATTTTTTCCTGTAACTAAAGGTCTGAGGTGTACCTTTAAGTTATTTTCCTTGCCTAAGGATTATGCTAAGAGCCATGTCTCAAAAGGCAGCCTCCGCAACTTCCAAAGATCAACAAATGTAAGTGTAAGCCTCTCTTGGATAACTATCCACAGGTGAAAAAAGCAGCGTTATCTGGTTTCAGCTTTGCCCTTCTTCTTTGGAGGGGATGGTAAGGACCACAGGGAGTAACTAGTCAGAAATCATGATATCTGACCAGAGAACAGCTGTTGTGGGAGAGATAAGGTTCGATTCTGAGGCTCCACTCCTTTCTCTAAGACATACATAATGTCCTCACCTGGTTGTTTTCCATCAGAGTCAGAAAGAGTAGAGCAAATTACTCTTATTCATTTTATTCTGACTAAATGCATCAAAATTCTTGGCCAACTGCAACTGTTATAGCACCTATATTAATGTTTATTCTTGGGTTTCTTTAACATTTGAATGTAGATGTGATGAAGATATGGATGAGTTACCTCCAGGATACGACTTTCCAGCAACTTCTGCTGCTGCTTTTTAGCTCTGCTTCAGTGTACTGCCATCCTTGTGCTCCGTGACGTAGATGGGAATTCTGCAACTAAAAACATTAAAGTCAGAAACCAAAGTTAAATTTTACCTATGCAGCAAATTAAAGCATGCAAGTAATTGCTACAGAGCAATTGCTCAACAGAGCACTACCCAGCTGATGCCACAGCAACTGATTTCTGTGTCCTGTCTTCTCAACCAGACCCTGAGACTGTTTAATTCGGGGCCCTGCTGGAGTTTGTTCAAACATGGAAGGACATTAAGCCACAGCCAGCTATGTCTGCCAGCCATCCCTGCTCTCTGGGCAGCACTGCCACCTGCTCACGACAGATTACTCCATTCAGCTACACATGAGACTTCTGCTTTTTCTCAGTTCTTTTCCCTCATTTGTTTATGCTTGAAGTCAGAAATCCATTACTCTGGTCCTGCCCTAAATCTGCCCCCAAAGAGAGGCTAGCAGTTTAGAAGCTTACCACTGCTTCATGTGAGCAAGTTTTTGTGAAAACATTCACAATTTAGGAAGTAACTTTGGCAAGCTGAAAGTTCCAAACAAATGCTCTCCAAATTGCTTAAAAATTGCATTGTGACTAAACTAGGACAGAATACAACAGTAGCTGAGACAAAGCCAAGTTGAAGAAAATGCAGATTGCCAGCAGCTATTTTTGCTTCTGTGAAATATGATATCTAATATTTTTCTTTACTTAATCCCTGGCAGTTAGGTGAACATTTTTACCTACCTTTTACAGATATATATACCAGAGCAGAGAATTGATCAAATGTTTTGAACAAATCTATAGATGAGTTTGGTAGAAGCAATTGATGTAATCCTACGCCTCTTCATTCTAGGCTGCTTTTGTCCCTTTTACCCCTTTCTTGGATAGAGAAGTATGGTTTTAGTATTCATATTCACCATTGCAGCAGGGACATCCTCTCCTTAGCTGCTTCACTAGCATTTGTTTATTCTGCTACTGTGCTCTGATCATCCTTATTACCACACATTGAGCAGAAATTATTTTTGGGTTGTGAGAGACTGAATTGTTAATGGTTAATGACTCAAAACAATTGCCCGTTTTTAATTCTTTTGGCTCTTCTAGCCAATATTTCTATCTTGGCTTCTCAGCATTATGCTTGCATTTATGTTATATACCTGTTTTTTAAAAATTTTCCACTATTCCTGCTTCCTACATTTTCTTTTTAACGTCAGCACCTTTGTAATTTTTGTGATGTAGAGTATTGAATTGAAATTCAAATGTAATGTAAATTGGAAATAACAAGCTTTAAGTCTCACCTGTTTCTTTATTTCTGTCTTCCATTTTGGAAAGCTACCCATGTTTTATTTTCCTTCTCCACTTTGTTATTTGTATTGATAGGTGAATTCCTTCACCTTGCTCCATGCCAGCCTCACACCGACTGCTGTCCCCGTCCATGGGACACTTGGTCACTGAGTCTGGATGAACCCAGCCTTCATTGCCTTCTGCCTTGCTGTATCCAGAACCTGCTGGCTGTGAATTCTTTCTTTTTTTGTTGTTTTCTGTGGCTTGTGCATTCACAATCCTCGTCAAGAGTTTGCAAACCCAGTATTAACTCTGAAGTATGTTCATATTGTGTTTTGGGCTATTTTGTAATGGTCTACCTAAATTTGATTGAAATCAATGGGATCTGTCATCTAATTTAGCTGAGTGTAGAGCAGACAGTAATGAAAAAAGGCAACATTATATACCTGACTTATTCAATTGACAAAAAAATTTCTTATCTCTACTAAATAGTCTAGAGTTGTTTACTAAAATGTCAGCATAACAAAAAATAAGATGGTGAGCTTTAACATTGAGAGGTGTTCCCTTTCCCATTACAGGAACAAGAGCTATTTCTAATGAGATGTCAAAATCTCCAGTTACTATTTAGTAACAGTAAATAAAAGTAGTAACAGCAAATAAAAGACCCTGTGGCAGCACAAATATAACAAAAGAAATCACAAAGATTCCTGATGTAACCATAAGGGAAAGAAAGAGGATGTATACATTTTAAAATACGTTTAACAAAACTCACTTGTACAAAAAATATTTAAGCCTTGAGAGACTATTATTCATGCTGAAACATTTGATTTGTAGTATTTTCAAACATCATTGTAAAACAGTGTCACACAGAGATTTCAGATTAAAATTATTTTTTGCTTTAAGACAGAAGGTCCCAAAATGAAGGCTTTAACTGGCGGGAGCATGAACTTTTGTTTCAGCTGCTGTGAGCTGCTGTGAGCTGGTAAATACCAACTTTAGAGAAGGGCAGCACGAGGAGGAGCTCGGCCAGCAGGTGGCGAGTTTTCTTCAGGATTGCATTTACGAGAAACGATTTTTATGGTCCTGTTTGTTCAATGGTGCCCTGACTGTATTATTCCTACACCTTTACATGCAAAAGCCTTTCTCAAAATAACCTTAAAGGCCTGACCTCAAACCACGAATAGCAGGAAGTTCTCAGTTAGGGTTGAAACTCTGTCATTATTTAATCTTCCCCTTGGGCCAGTGTATTGCAGCTTATTTGGTATTTAGGATCACCTGATGGCACCAAGCCCCCTGTTAGGTGACCTCTATCTCTAGCACTTCAGCATGACAGTGTATGACAGAAAATTGTCTTTCTGACCTGACTCCTAACTTCCTTTGCTTTTGTGACTTTTAGTTGGCCCCTCAGGTTTATTTCCATGTAGTTTCAGAGGGAATTTATATCCTTTTTGAAAGTTAACACTAAAAAAAAAAAGCTATTTTTTTTCTATAGCACTGCTATATATTTAGAAACAGCTAAAAACAGGAAAGCCATTGTGAGTGATTATTCAACTAAAATTCTGATTTCTTATATATTATCCTAAATAAACATAATTTTAGAGTTGTTCTAAATAATAAAATTCTCACCAGATCAGTATTTCTACATGTTTTAGCCAGGCACTAGTACTGTATTATTAAAAAAGCACTTTGTATTAAAAAAACACCTTTCCACAGAGTAAAAGTCAAGAAATTGAATCTGCAGTTACACAGTACTGCAGTTGTTAGATATTAATGTCACTGAAGTCAATCATAAAAAAAACACATAGTTTTCTGTGGGAGAAAGAATACTGGAACTCCTTGGCTACTTCAATGTCATGTCAGGAGAGTACATATGGCCAAGGACCAACTGGTCTCTGGCAATCATCATTGAAGAGAGGGGGCACAGATGTGGTTTAGATGGCCAAGGATTGATGTATTTGAATTTAAAATGCCTTTTGTCCCTGTGGAGAGCTGGTCATTGTGTCTGCCAGCAGCACTGGTCAATGAGCTTGCAGCAATGGGCAGCAGAGCTGGGACCAGCAGCTATGGACAGCACATTTGTCCGGAGCAGGGCAGGTGACCCCAGTGCAGGAGCCTCTCAGTCCTGGAGCGGATCCCCATTGCTTTACAGGACATGAAATGGAGGCAGTTTCAAATGTTTGCTGAAACAGTGAAGGACCCAAACCTGTTTTCGAAGTTGACTCCCTTGGGCTACTGGGACAAGTTCTTCCCTCCTTGGATGTCTTTCCAAGATTCAGGCCCTGGATATTTAAACACCAACCACGTTTCTGAGATGTAGGCTGTGGTTCCACAGACCCGACCCAGCAGCGCTGCCCCTGGAGCCTGTCCAAGTCTGTGGCACAGGTTTGCTCAGGATCTTCCCAATCTTCAGCACCTCTTCTCCCTGTTTGCTGTGCCAGACAGGCATGGCAGCTGCTGTGTCAAAGCTCACAACTCTGGACAGAAAGCTCACAGCTCTGGACAGATTGTTGGAGTTCCATGGCACAAATGATGGTCCCCTTCATGCTACTACACGTGGATTGAATGGGCCTTGGGGCTCCAGTGTCCAGTCCATTGGGATTGAGGGACAGGAGTATTGGCAAGTGACTGAACTCAGAGCCTTGTTTCATTACATATCCATGCAATGGGCAAAGCCAAAACAATATAAGGATGTAAAATGTGGGGTCCTGTCTGTTTGTATTGTTATCTCCAGTCCTGCAAATCCCAAAGGTGATGCTGAACTGCTGTCGTGAAATGTTGCTGTAATAAAGTCCTACAAAAAGCTTTTCTAACCACTTCTTGTGCAGAAAATGTTTCATTTTTTCATTTGTAGCAAGATTCTTGTCACATAGGTGTATGACCTGTCAACTACTGCAGATATGTACATCATTAACTCCTGAAGATAAAGCCTGATAAAAATATAGAAATAGAAAAGACTTATACTCATCCCCTAACCTTCAGGCTATGTATTGAAATGCCTAAAATAGGGACCATTGGCTCTGTGTATGTGCCAACATATGGTCAATCAAAAAGAGGGAAAGGTTTCCCTAGAATGATCTCAACAGGAAGTTTCCTGCTTTCAGGAAGTGCTGGATTCACTGGGGTTACTAGCCCAATGTCACCACAATGAAATCACTCCATTGAAGATAAATCTTGTGGAATTCTGATTCCAGTCCTGTGACTGACAGGTCATGTCAAGCAAATGTTGCCTTTGTTCACTGAAAGTTATGGAGCCCTCCTTCAACTATATAGTTAATATGAGCCTTGTCAAATTATATGTCATTCCAAAAATTTTAAAATACAAAGGTCACTGACGTTCCTTGATTCAATGTACATATTCCTGTACTTCCATTGTGCATCCTCTAATGCTGTCTGTGTTAATCTCCCTCTGTATCTACATATACATACAAAGGTTCTTTCCTTTCCTAGTGTATGTGAACTTATATACATACATATGTAATTCTAATTCTACACATACCTTTTGGTACCACCTAGAAGTAACTTTTTTCATGTTTGAGAAATTGCTCTTGGTCATTCTTTTTCCTAGAAAAATCAGAGCTGGATGAGTTGGAGGATACCCCTACTGAGTTTCCAGGCCAGCAGAAATGTATATTTTATAGCAATACAGTAAGGATTTCTCTTTAAAACATGTGGCATAGGCATAATCCACAGCAAAATGATGTGATGTCCAGGCTCTGCTGGCATTCTACTTCAGTGTCCCAATTCACACTGGTCTTTGTCTCACAGGCCCCTTTGGGACTCATGTCACCAAAGCCTCCAGGTCCCCTGGGATCATTAAATCCTTACTCAATTTTCAGCAGATATGAGAATTGTATGTGAGCAAATGTAATGTACACAAATCATTACAGCCACCCTTGTATTAAATGAACTTTTTTAAGAAGCTGGTTTTGACCTGATAGAATATAATGGTTTCAAGGGAACCATATAGCCATTACAATCCATCATATAAATGAATACTTAGGGACACCTAAATCCAAAGATTATTTGACTGTTGTACATATACTTGCTTAAAGGGGGCTGGAGGATAGACCCCGCAAATCTGCAGTGAAAACATCTGTACTTTTATGAAATTTTTCTAAAAAATGTGCACATGCGAAAACTTTCTCAGATTTCCAAAATGATCAGTTCATTTTAAATCAAAGTGACCCCTAGCATCAAATTACATTTTGGATGTATTGCTAATAAATTATTAGTTTGGAAAAGCAAAGGATTTCAGAATGATAAAGAGTATTTTACATGACCAGTCCTGATTGCAGACTCTGGTTTCTCTATAACCTGACGGTTTTTCATGTGTTATTAATTACTGTGTACTGTACTCCTTTAACATCTATGGCAGATACTGTAAAGCTGAGGAAAAGCAAGTGATATAAAATACAAAAATGTTCTGCAAACCCTGCTTTTGCTTCCTTTTGTTGCTCTCTCGCAATGTTAAAACAGATAAATGGTTTCCTCTTTCAAATACAACAAAAAGAAATGACTCCTGGGAGGAGCCCTGGGATGCCAAGTTTGAGCCTGGATTGAATTTTTATGACCACTGTAAAAACTCCTGAAAATAGGAAATTATAATGGAAATGCTGACTCTCACTGCGCCAGTGCGAGCAGCACCACCACGGCATTATTGGTGATCTAAAGGGGCTGGAAGTTAAAGTGGAATCATTTACACAACCGACTTCACACCGCTTTGCAAACAAGGGGTGTGTGGGGCGGGGGACTGGGGGTGGGGGGAGATCTTGCACTTAATTAGTTGCTTGCAAAATCCATTGTGATTCTTGAAGAAGACAAATCCCCTATCGCTCTATTCCGTGCTCTGGGTTTTCTTTCCTGCTCCGCAGAAGTTGCTGGCAGAGGGCTGTCCCCGCCGGCTGCGCGGGGCGCGGAGGGTGCAACAGGGACTTACGCGCCCGCGGATCTCTCCCCCGCTGCAGTAACTCTCTAGAGAAGGGCGGCAACACATTAAAGCGCTGGGCTGCATCTCATCATCGCAATCAAGCAAAAACGATTTCCCCCTTGCTAACAAAATGGAGATGTTCCAAAGTTTGGCTCTTATTTTCAGGGAGCCCTAGAAGTTTGAAAAAAACCCAAAAAGCTCAAAAGTTGGCAGAACAGCGCCGTATCCATCCCTCCACCGGTTTTCTTTTTGGGGGAAGGAGGCGGGAGTTGCTATTTGAAGAGCGTTTACTCGCACCGCGGGAGCAGTTTCCACCCGCGTTGTTTGCCGCTACTCTTCCCTTTCTCGTCATTAGCAGCTATTAAAATAATAAGGCTACACAGAACCTGAGGAGCGAACCGGGGTCGGGAGGTGGGGGGGATCAGTTTGGGAAAGGGGTGCAGGAGCGCCCGCGCTGCCTCCGGGCCCTGCCCCGCGCTTATCGCCACCCGCAGCTCCCGGCCACGCTCCCTGCTCGGCCTCCGAGGGCTCGTGGCCCTTCCTGCCCCTTTCTGACTCTCCCTTTTCATCTCAGTCCGGGCCATTCCAGGGACGGCAGAGTCCGCAGACTCTAATCCTCCACCGCGGTCATCAGCAAAATCGCAGGGAGAGAAACCAGGCAAAGAGAAGAAAAGTAGAATATATATATGTATATACACACACACACATATGTGTGTGTCCCAGGTTCCACAGATAACCGGGACGTTGCACCTTGCCCGGGGAGGCGTGAGGACAAGGAGGGGAACGCTGAGTGCACTTGTGCCTGGTCTCCCCTGCGTGTCTGCCGCCGGGGCTGCTCCACCCTCTCGGTGAAGCTCCGGCAGCGAAGAAGCTTTGGAACCTCCGCCGAGCGCTGCCGGCTGCTCAGTCCTGCTCCCGCTTCCTTTCCCCGGGACCGTCGGGAGCTGCCGGGCTGCAGAGCGGAGGAGGCTTTGCCCAGCCATCCCCCACCCACCGCCGCTGCGTTCGCCAGACTCCAGGGGCTCCATCGCCCCTGGACTCGCACACGAACCTCCCCCTGTCCCGCCGGACCCGCTGCTCCCCCCAGCCCCAGCCCGCGGGTGATGCTTCGCGAGTAGCACGGTTGTTTCTCCTCAGTAAAAGAATTTTTGAGGGACAAGCGCAGTTCCCCGGTGGGGAGAAAGTCCCATGGAAGCAAAAGGGAGTTTTACCCTGTCCGTGGCTATGGAATGGGGCCGGGAATCGTTTTTCTTGCAAAGGTTAAGTGGGTGAAGCTGGGTATCCCAGCTGCAGGAGGGAAGAGGAACATGAGCCAGGCTGTGTAGCCCTGTCCCAGCACGCGTGTAGGTGCATCCAGGGATGAGCGGCATCCACAGGAGCGTAAACCAGAGGAGGCGCGATCCCCAGCGCCCGCGCTGCGCAGGGTTAGCCCTTAAACCCAGAACTCGTTAGAGTGGAGGTGACAATCGCGACAGACTCCCCACGGGAGGGAAGGGGATATGCCCTCAGATGTTCCCCCCATGCCCCCTGAGCCTGCTCCGCGAGGGTCACTAAGCCGCTCCCCCCGGTCCGGGCACCAGCGCCGGCACCGACGGCATTGGGGCGAGGCGGCAGCACCCGACGGCGACTCCGGCGCTGCGGGAGGACAGCGGGCAGGCAGTCCCGGTGTGCTGGGCGCCGGGTGGTGTCCGGGATGCTGCTCCCCAAAAATGGGGTGCATAGCACAGGGGGCCTTCGACTTGCAGATACCTGGGGCAGGAGAAGGACGGGAACGGCTTTGGGAAGGCGATAAAGGTGGGAAAAAGAAATGGGGGCTCCGGTCTCCCCAGTCACCCCACGGATTTCTCTTGAAACGAATTGGGTTTCACTGTTACGTCTACATCTTACAAACGTGGCTAGCTTTGGGAGCAGATGCGTTCACTTCTCACAATTCTCTTGAAGTTGTAACATTCCTAATCGACAGCAGATCTTTGCTGTGGAAAAGCACAGCATATTCCCTACGTGTCAATACTAATAGTGGTTTCGTACCCAGTTCCCGGTATTAGGTTCCCCACCGCTGCAAGTTGACATAATGCAAATTAGCGAGGGACATCATAAAAATCCATCAGAGAATAAAGGTTTTGGAACAACATACCCTTCATAACTTAAACACCAGATATTTAAAACAAATGCACTTAACAAGACAGTTAACCTGAAGCTTCAGTTCTATCGCCAGTGGGTTGACAAGTCCAAATATTTTTAATTTTTAACAAATACGTAAATATCAGACGACACATTATCCAGGCAGCTTTCAGCTACAACTTCCAGGAATACTCTGGAATAGAATGATATCTCAACGACCTGCTTTGAGTATAAACTATTTTTGCTTGGGAATAATTTTTTTTGCGTCTCCCTCCCTCGTTGACAATGAGATCATTTACTGCCACTTATTTCGATGCTTAAGTATTTGTTTCGGAATGATGAAGTTGGTATCTGGAAGTATATGGTTTTTATTTTGTTCCCTCAAAGGCAGCACGTGCAGGTATCATTGCTGGTTTTGTGTTTACTGTCTCAACTAATCCACTATTTCTATAAAGAGAATTGCGATTTTTGCTTTATTAGTGCACGCACCCACCCTCAGCTAGAACAAGATATTTCCTATGGGAAAAGATATATCTCCAGTTAGAAGAGCCTATCTGCGGTCTGTATCTTGGTCTAGGGACGCTTGGGAATCTTGCATGTTCTGACAACTGGACTTGAAAACTATAATTGAAAATGCAAACTTATTCAAAGAAATCAGCTCACAGCACCGGGCACAGGATCGCATTCTCGACAGGAATGAAAATGCAAGGTTTAGGGGTTTGGGTTTTAACGGGTTTTTTTTATGATTGTCTAGTTGGTTGGTTGGTTGGGTCGGTTTGGGGTTTGTTGGGGGGTTTTTTGTTTGTTTTTAGTTTGTGTGTGCATGTATTTTTGGTAGATTTTTTTGTGGGGGGTGGTTTGTTTTATTTTTATTTTTTTTTCTGAGCCTGTGTGTGGATAATAAAGAAAGACAGATAAAATAACAGCACGAAATGCGAGAACTGAAGAACTGGGAACGTCTTTGCTTCGCCTCTGCCTCATAAAAATGCCACTTGTTCAAAAAAGGGGGAAGGAAAATCTCTTCGCCTGCCTGGAGCAAAGCATGTTGGACCCCAAACTGTTCATAAAAATAGAGGGGATGTGGGGTTGAAATGGCAGTGCTAGTCTTGCTTCGCCACGCTACTGTCATGTTCATGAACACTTATTCTGCAGGATAACGTAGTGTTTTCTTGTTGCTGTTTTGTTGATTTTGGTTTTATTTGTTTGCTTGTTTTTCCTTCGGAGATGGCAAAAAAAAAAAAAAAAAAGTAGGTGTAATAACGGGAGTGACATGAACAATAAAAAAACACATGCGTGTCCTTGAGCACGGTACCGTCTTATCCTGTTGGATCTGTCTTCGCTCGCGTATTATATTACCCTGGCTGCTCGGGACAATGTAATACACCCAAGCAATTTTTCCCCCTTCACGGTTCTAAAGGAGTGTGAATAGATGGATGAATAGGAAAACAAATAACAGAGGAGATTACGGCCTCGGGATTAATAATAAAGCACGCTTAACCTCTTTCTTTCGAGGGTTATTTTGCTTTTCCTGTTTCCCCTGGGTAGTCGCCCCCGGACCTAAACAAGGCTCTGTGGCTCCCGATCCACGGGGAATCCGCGGAGATTCGCACGCCGGGGAACCCCTCCGGGAAGAGGGAAGAGACCCTGCCGGCCCGTGGGAAGAAGGACAGGAGGAAGGCACCGAGGTCAGTGGAGCTGGGGTGGAAAGTGGGGATCAGGAGGGATAATGGGGCGGGCGGAGGAAGCAGCTCTAACGCGGGGGTGGACCCCTCACAGGTAAGAGGCTCTCGGGATCCTCTCGGGGGATCTTCTCCGAGAGGCAGAACAATTTGCGGTCCCTAAATCCATCCGGCGGGAGCAGATCTCTCCCTCTATCCTCCCCCCACTTTTTTCATTCTTTCTCCCTTTGTCCCCCTCCTGCCCTCTCGGCAGGTCCCGGTGAGTCCTGTCCCGCGGCTCTGCTCGGCGGGGAGGGGGCGCAGCGCGGCGGGCGAGAGCGGTGCGGTTCGGCGCGGTTCGGCGCGGTTCGGCGCGGTTCGGTGCGGTTCGGAGCCGTGCGGTGCAGAACGGAGCGGTGCGGATCGGCGGGGCCGGGTCGGCGCAGGCAGCGCGGCCGCGCAGCGGCGCCGGGGGAGCGTCCCGTACGCAGCGGAGCTGCGCCGGGAACCTCCCGGGCCCCCCGGGAGGATGCTCCGCCGGGGGGGCCGAGAGCAGCGGGCCCTGGGGAGATGCTCCGGGGGAGGCTGCGGGAGCGGGCGGGGGGGCGAGATGAGAGGTTTGCGGGCTGCGAGCCCCGGGCTGCTGCGCCTCCGGGAGAAGCGGGTTGAAAAGTTGGTTCTTCCCAGCCAGAAACTTTCTCCCTGCGTGCGCATGCCCGGAGTGCGGTGGGAGGTTGAGGGGGGAGCTGGGAGGGGGGGTTGAAATAAGGAGGAGGCAGGAGGGAAGGGATCAGTTCAGTCTGAGCGCGACTGCTCCCGGGCGCGTTCGCTCTCCAGCGCACGCAGGCGGCTCCGGGAGCAGGAGCAGGGAGAGCACCTCCGGCGCCGCCGGCCGGAGCACCTGGACACCTGGCCCCGCTCGGATCTGCCTGTACCCGCTGGAGGAGCAGTGGGGTGGGTGGGGTGAGCTGTGCCCCCCAGGGCCAGCACAGACACTGACCGAGCCCAACCTCTTTTTTTTTTTTTTTCCTTTTTTTTCCTCCCCCCCCCCTTTTTTTTTTTTTTTTTTTTTTATTATTTTATTTTACCAGCTCCAATTTAGCCCAGGATCTTTTAACTGCTGCCAGCGGTGGAGCACAGATCGGGATTAGGTAAATAAAAAGAACAACTCATTCTGTTTGGTTTTTGTTTTGCCAAGCCTCGGGGGTTGGGGTTATCGATTCAAACACTTCCTTTACCTCCTTTCTTTCTTTGCCCTCATCCCCTCCCACCATCTCCTGGATGGTGCAGAAGCGTGGAAATTGTGGTTCACGTGAGAAGGACTGTTGTCTTTGGGGCGGGCGGAGGGCTGGGGTAAGCCTTCACATGGGTCTCGGATATTTTGATGCTATTTAAAGATTTGTCCTCCCCTTTCAAAATTGTGTCTCCCCCCTTGCGGAGACGCAGTGTTTTTAACCCGAGCTAAAAATGACACATACGAGCAAAACAGAAGCCTGCATGTCCTTTACGGACTTGAACTTCCAGCTTTTCTCCTTTCTATAACTGGCTTTTCTTTCCCTTTCTTTCTCTTCTTTCTTTATTTCTGCGAGGTTTCTTCTTTCCTTCTTTCTTTCTTTTTTTTTTTTTTCCCTCTTTTCTTGTAAATCCAGTGTTTTAGGATCCGAGAAGCCCTCTCTGTTCCCTCCCAAGGCCATAACAGAAATGAATCTGATGTTTATATTTGTCTGAGTGGATCGAAACAAGTTCAGCGCAGGGGGAGACTAAGCTTCTCTCGAGGCCGAGCCTATAAAGTGTCAGTGCAAAGCCGAGGATTAGGGTATGGTTGTTATAGTTGGCTTTTGGGAGGGAAACTATAAAAATAGAGCATTTTGGAGATTATCGCAGCGCCGCAGGAATTGTTCGATAAATCGCGAGCCAGGAAGGAAGGTGAGGGTCGAGTCCCGGACAGGTGCACAGTAGGTCCAGTTCAGTAGGTCCGGAGCCAGCTTAGAAAGAGGCCCGACCCCTAAGGCAGCGCCGGGCCCGGGGCCGGGGCTGCAGCTCCGCGGCGAGCCCGGCTGCGGGCCGCCCGGCCCGGCCCGGGGATGCGCCGCCGTGCCCTGCCTGTCCCCGGGGCTGTCACCGCAAAGCTTTGCCTGCCACCCGCGGCTGTGCATGCTGTGACCGTGGGAAGAGAGGAGTACAGAGGCAAAAAATCCTCCCTGTGGCCAGGAGAGAGGAAGGACGATTTGTTCGTGGGCAGGGGAGGCACAGGACCTTTCTCTAGGGAGAAAACGAGGGTGCATCTTGTGCTGGGGGCTTTTCAAAACCTGAGGGGATCGCAAAAGAGCACACACAGTACCCCCAAACCTACCTAAAAAACTTCTGCAGGGAGAAGGTGGAGGAGCTTGACCCCTGCGGTCGTCCCGCGGCACCCACCCACGCTCGCCGTGGGGCTGCGCTCCCGCCCGGGGCCTCGTAGCCACTGTCCCTCCAGGGGCCGAGCCCGCGTATCTTTGCTCCTTTGGAAAAAGGCTGTCCCGGGCGGTGTAGCGATCGCTGGTGCACTCGGCCCCGCTTTTTATTTATTATTATTATTTGAGAGACTAAAGCCCATCTCATTCACCCGCGCTCGCAGTGGTGGTCTGGGGAGACTTGTCAACACCGATTTCGTGATAAAATGTGAATGATGATTTTATAAGGATTGAGCGGAGATATCCAAGGCACATGCTGACTGAGTCCTTCCAGTCCTCATTAATGTTAGCAATTAACTCTTTCACGCTCAATTAGCGGCGAATAAACCTGCTTTAATAGATTCTGCACACTTCATTAATACTTTGAATAAATCTGTACTGAACAATGCGCTTTATTCCTCAACAGCACCACGCTCAAATAACGCAGAGCGAAAGGACGGTTTTGTTCCGTTTCCACTTAGATTCCCAAACACAGATAACTTGTAAGCTCCATTTCCTAGCTTCAATTTTAGGAAGGGAAAATTTCGTCCCCTCAAAGGGGACAAAATAAATAGCGGACCTGGTGGCAAAATGCTGCACACCGATGTATGCAGCCGAAAGGACGGGGCTACTAGACCTAAAAAAAATCAGGAAAAACTGGGGGATATTTTTTGACAGATGAACCTGATGGCTGTAGTTTGAGGCTCTTGCAAGAATGCATCATTTTATGCCCGCTACTTTATCATGTTTGTAAAAATAAGCAACATTCTCAGGGCAATTTACCTCCTCCATTCTTCCATGTGGAACTAATTAGCAAACCTCATTATTTATGAGTCAGGTATTTAATGTAACAAATATCCCTTTCAAAGGACACATCGGAAATTGATAATTCAATGTAGAATGAAAAAATACTGACTAGCCAGAAGATTACTTAAAAATCCATTTAATTTTGCCTCTTGCTATGCTACCAGCAGAAAGCCGGGTAGATTTTTCTTTTTTTTCTGGCATATAGTGTAGGTAGAATTTAATTTGGAAGGTTAAGATTGCAATGGTCTTAAAACAGTGGCAACTGGACAATAGCATTACAGTATCTTCACTCAGGACAAAGGGTAAGAAAGCTGGAGACAGATGTAGTCTTTCAAGTTTATGATCCTATTTTGCAGGGTAAATTTATCTTGGCATGAGTGGGTTTTGTTTCAGTCAGAGCACAAGTGGTTTGTTCTTAATTACTCACCGAGCTACTTTGTGTTAAAAAAGAAAATCCCGCACAGTTTTATTGCAATGGGGGAATTCAAGCAAAGAACTCGCGGGGTCTTCTTCTGTAAAAAAAAAAAAAAAAAAAAAAAAAAAAAAGAAAGAAAAAAAAATAAGGAAGACCCGATAACGATCTGTTTACATGAAGCAGAATTAAAGGTGGAGGTGACACCGAAATCAAAGAAACGTTGATCTCTTTGCCAGCAAGCAGGAGACCAGAGAGTTACGACACTGTGAAACACATTCGCTTTGATGTCCCGGAGTGAGGGGACTTTATGAAATATCCTGGTCTTCATCTATATTTTTGACTATCCAAGTCATACAGAGCAAAAGTGTAGCTTACATTTCTGGAAAAGTGCCAAGAAACTTGTAGTAACATGAACACTCTGCTCCCACCTCCTCTTTTCTTATTTTCTTCTTCTCTCATTTTTTCCCCCCTTGCTGTCTTTTGCTTTTTCATCCTTCTTAAAATTTTTAATTTTTTTTTTAAATTTAACAGAGCTGCTCTAGCAAAAACCAAAAAACTGCGGGCGCAATCGGTGCTATTATGACTTGACTGTATTTCTCCCTGGTTTGTGCCTTGCTCTTTATTGGGGAAATTGAAAGAGAATTTTTTAAATGTTGAACAAGAATTTACCTACATTGACATAGTATATTTCTGCTTATATATTCCATATTAAGTGTTTTCTAAGGATACAAAGAAAGAAAGAGGAATAAACTTCATTTGCAATAGCCTGTTTCATGTTTGAGAGGTCTAGAGCTACCTAGACAAGAAAACAGACACAGAGCCCTTGTGACAGACAGAAACAGACATTTTCAGGTACCCGGACAAGAGGACAAGAGTGTTTTCTGTGCACTTTGTTCTCGGGGTCACCAACTGAGGCATTTGTGCTGTGATGTGGACATGTTTAGTGTATAGGCAGCACTAACTAAATAAAAGCATATCCCCAGTAGAGCAACAAAACAGTCTGGTTGGTTCAACAGCCCTAAATAGTTTACCAAAAAAAAAAAAAAAAAAAGAAAAAGGAAAGGGAGGAGAGTAGAGAATATATTGTGTGCTTTTTTCAATCAGTCACTGTCCAAAATGTATCCAATTGAAAAATGAAAAATGTCACAGTCTCTTATTCTGGGTCATTGCGGTGGAATTCCTCTAAGGTTTGAGTCTCTCTTCCTGCTGCTGATTTATGTAAAGCAGAGTGAAAGGTGGGCCTGGAGTAAAGAGCTGCTCAGAGCAAGCTTCTCCCTCTCACACCCTCCCAGCCACAGCTCCTCTGTCCAGGCAACAGCACACATATAAATCAGATTTGTTTCCCTGGTCTTTAGACCTCTTCCACTGCAAATTTCCACACCCCCAGACTTCTCACTCAGAGGGACAATTACTGCTCTGCTGTGCTTTGCTGCCTCCATTTCTCCAAAGGGGCTTTACTCTTCGCATGGGGATGGACTCTAGTCCAAATACTGCGAGGACCCTGCCGGAGCGCCCTATGGGGATCTTTTTGGGGGACCTGCAGTGACTCAGCAGGAACCCTATAAGGATCTTATGAAGACCCTATGTGGATCCTATGGGAACCCTGCAGCAAACCTGTGGGGATTCTGGCCCCACTGAAGGCAAACCCCAGAGCTCACTGAAGGGAAACTGAGTATAAGTTGAGGGCTGTGGAGTAAGGAGGAGGCTCTCTGGGCTGCAGGGATGTGATGTTTCCAAAAGTCATGGGTGCTCTCTCACACCCACAAAGGGAGGAAGCAGTATCCCCACCAACAACCCTCGGGAGGCATCTCCTGCCAAATGGTTGACAGCAGCTGGGGCTGAATTTTCAGACTGGGCCAGATGTGCCTCAATGTTGCTGCCTTGTAGCATTTTCCCCTCCGCCTTTCTGGGGTGGGATGGGTAGGAATCTGGCCCAGAAGAGAGGCTAGGGGCTTGGCAGGATCCTGAAACACAGACCAAAGCAGTGGAATCCAGCCCAGGGAAGGGCTGTGGCCCTGCAGTTGCTGGTCTGGGTGCCCCATGGGAAGGGTCTCGCCAGCCCTCGTCTTTTTGCCTTTTGAAGAGTTCTAATTAAGCAATTGCCTAGATTAGGATGTGGGCTTGAAGCCAGGCGCTTCTCCCTGGGAAGAGCAAATGGCACTTCAGATTCATCACCCAAATTCTGCATTTTCCTGTTTCTTTTTGCAGTACACAAGAGGGACAGCTTTCACTGGTATTTTCCCCATAACGTTTTTTTTCCCCAAAATTATTTTCCTTTTTTGAATGAGGTAGAATGTGCAGTTCTGAGCACCCAAGTGCCTCCATTGCCTCAGGCTGAGACCAGACCACAGGGAGCTGAGCAACCCAGGGGCAGCAAGCTCTGCACCCTTCCCTGCGTCACCTCAAGAGTCAGGGCTAAACGCAGTTTCTGAAGACAGATGTAGTGGGCAGTATCTCACTATTTTCTGAAGGCTGAGGTCACCCAGGAAGGGATTTTAAATTACTGGGAGATGCCTGAGCTTTGTGGGCCAAAATGGCATCTCTTGGTTGTCCCCCTGCAGAGGATCTTTGGAAGTCTTATAGCAGGGGATGCTCTTGGGAAGTGAATGATTGTGGGTGGCGTACAATGTTTGTGTGCAAGAGAAAGATGGGGACGGGGGAGTCTGGGGATACGCTTGCAGGAGAGAGCTGGTCAGGCCTCTCTAAGTCCAAGGCAGCCTCCTCCTGTGGCTTTGGAGAAGGACATTAATGAGGAGTGAGGTAAGAAATTCCTTCTCCTTTTGTTTTCATATAAATCTACCTCTCCCTCTTTCCCCCTCCATCTTTATTTTCCAGATATTTTCCTCCCCTGCTCCCAAGTTCCTCCTCCTGAGCGGCCACCATGGGAAGTAAAACCCTGCCGGCCCCAGTGCCTATTCATCCTTCCCTCCAGCTTACCAACTACTCCTTCCTGCAAGCGTTCAACGGGCTGCCCGCCGTGCCCTCGGACCACCTCTCCAACCTCTATGGCTTCAGTGCCCTGCACGCCGTGCACCTGCACCAGTGGACTCTGGGCTACCCGGCCATGCATCTGCCCCGCTCCTCCTTCTCCAAAGTGCCCAGTGTCTCCAGCCTGGTGGACGCACGGTTCCAGCTGCCGACCTTCCCGCTCTTCCCTCATGTCATCCAGCCCAAGCAAGAGGCTACCAGCATGACCCTCAAAGCCAAACCCCGCTTTGACTTTGCCAATTTAGCGGTGGCTGCTACACAAGAGGACCACTCTAAACTGGGACAGGCAGATGGTCAGGGCTCACCTGCAGGGCTGGGGTCTTTGCTTGAGGTGACTAAACTCTCTCCAGAAAAGAAACCCACGCGGGGAAGGCTACCATCCAAAACCAAGAAGGAGTTTGTGTGTAAATTCTGTGGCAGGCACTTCACCAAGTCCTACAACCTTTTGATCCATGAAAGAACCCACACTGATGAACGGCCCTACACATGTGACATTTGTCACAAGGCCTTCAGAAGACAGGATCACCTGAGGGATCACAGGTAACTATTTTTCTTCTCCCGTTCTTTTTCCCTTGTGTATTAGTACTCTCCCAGTTACCCATCTACACTCATGAAGATTTTTGTAAGAAAAGCCAAGTACTCATCTAGCCAACAGTGTTCCCTCTAGCTTTTACTCTGCTCACTGCTGGTGGAAGAGCCCAGGAAACTCACTGTGGAACACGTATCTCACTCACTCCACAAAAACTACTTTCACAGCCTACTTTTTAGCTTCCACAGATGTTTTTACCGTCCATTTGCATCATCTTGTGTCCTCTGCCTCTATGATCATTAGAGGACATGGAGCCTGATGACCCCAAAGTAAGAGAGAAGCTCTGTATCCCTAAGAAAGGCACCCAAAAGCCTCTGATGTGCTCCTCTCTCGCACACACTTTACAGGCAATTACCCGAGTGCCACACTCCAGCTCTCTCAGTCTCAGCAGTAGGCGTAAGAAATCTCAAGCATGTTCGCCCTCAGGTAGCTCACTGCTGAGTTTAGACCAGTTATTTCTGACCTCTCAATTGTTTTTCTCTCTCTAGATATATCCATTCTAAAGAAAAGCCTTTTAAGTGTCAAGAATGCGGGAAAGGATTTTGCCAGTCCAGAACACTAGCAGTCCACAAGACACTGCACACGCAAGTAAAGGAACTGAAACCTGCCAAACTTAAGTGTTGAGTCTCCAGCGTCTATGAACTTTTCCTCCCCTTCAGACTTTACACCAAAACTAGAGCAGAAACAAAACTTTCAGGATGGGAGCACTGAACTTTGTGCTTTGTTTTTGTTTCTACTTTAAAAAGGGCAAAAATCTCCATACCCCTTCAATCCCCTGTCCAAGAAATTAACTTCCTAAATCGTGGGTGAAAAGATTATTTTGCATTTAAAGTATACATGAATGATACAGAGAGTGCTAGCTGACTTGTGTGGCTTTGATAAACTTTATGCCAAAAGGTGGTGCTCACGTGTTGGACAGGAATCTCTCTAAAACCAAACAAAAACCCACAAGACACCCCTCACCAACCCCACCCCCCACCAAAAAAGAAAAAACCAAACCAAAATCGTAGCTTCCAGAAATATTACTTAAGAAAATCCAAACTTTTATTTTATACTTTTTTTTTTGACTGTATAAAGCTTCTTATTTTTACACTTCAGGAAATACAGAGAATTCCAGAAGACGATTAAGAACTGAAACAGTGGTTTTTCAGCACAGCACCATTAAGACAAGGAGAGGGGCAACTTGCAAATCTCATTTGCTAGCTTGTTTTCAGAAAAGGAGAAGAAAATTAGTGTTTGGAAATGACCAAAGTCTCTCAAGTGGGGAGTCCTTTAATGCGTTAGAAAACGCATCCAGATCTCAGATGCATGAGTTCCTGGTGTTGGGACAGACGAGTGTTCATGGGACATGGAGACCTTTTTTATTACCTTGTGGTCTAGTGTGCTGTGAGGAAGTTTGTGATTTCTGGACTTATTTAAAAAACCCAGAGGAAAGAAAGATGGCAAAACGTCAAACTGACAGTGTGCACAACGTGGTTTTAGTGGTACTTTAAAGTCTTCGTGTGTCCTGGTGTGAGAGAACAAATCTCAACTTGAGAGCGTATTTTTTTAAGTGCTGGCTTTCTGAACAGTGTATTCAAATTAAGAGACATTCCAATAAGTTCTGTTTATTAAAAAAAAAAAAATTGTATGGCTGTTTGGCACTTTATGCTGATTATTGGTAATTGACATTTATCACTGGATTGCGTGTGGTTTTTAAGTATTAAAATAAATTGTTATTTTACAGGCAAGTCTGCATGGACTACATATGCGTTCATTTGGTTTCTGATCTCTCCCCTGGTAAAACCCTCTTTTGTCAATATTCAGAATATTCAGAACCAATTTTTTTTTTTTTTTCTTAATTAATTTGTTATTTCCTCAGTGGTTGTTTGTACCAGTCTTGTAAAGTCTGGATCTTTTCTTTATGCATTAGCTTTCATCCTTTTAATTTTACTTTTCTTCACCCCCCCCACTTTTTTTTTTTTTTTTTTTTTTTTTTTTTTTTTTAAATAAGGGCTGACAAATTAAACATCTGCAGAGAGTCAAATAATTTTGTTTCTAGCAAGGAAAAAAATCGTCTTGGGTAACTAAATCGAGGGTATTAGCTGATAAGATTAGGTGTCAGAAGTGTTATAAAACAAATCAGATGAGTAATGGGTGAACTGCTGCTGCTCTCGGAGCCTGCAGGCGCTGCGGGGAGAGTCGCCTCCGCACCCCCATCCCTGCTTTTGTCAGGAGCGGGCATTTTTCAGTCACATCTTCGGCCGGTTCCGCGCTGGTTGGGGCGGCCTTTGATTCCCGGCAGCTGTCTTAGATCAGAGATGTTTATTCCACTGCGAAACCTCTTTGGATCAAGACGGGGGAGAGAGCTCAGTGCTGGGGCATCCGCTGGAGCCTTTGAAGCGCCTCTTGCCGCCGTTCTTTCTCGTCCCCTCGGCAAACCCTAAACCTTCTTCTTCCCGTCACAAGTCAGTGCCCCCGGCGATAAGAGAAGCCTCCTTTTTAGCAAATTAGCCGTGCGGCAAGAGGTGACCTCGGAGCTGCCCAGCGGCTCCCGCGCGGCCGCGGCGCGGATGCTCGGCTAGAGCGCGGATGCTCACCGCGACGCCAGCCGCTCGGTCCAGTGCGGCTCCTTCCCCCTTCCCCCCTGCCGCTTTTAGCAATTATTTCTTTATTTGGTCAAAGAATCCTATCAACGACAAGGGAGAAAGTTGCGGTTGTAACTCATTTAATACAAGGGGAGGGGGGAGAAACCTCTCTCCCCCTCTTCATTGGACACCCATTCGAGCGCACCGTAACTAATGAACAGGCACGTGCAGGACGGGCTGCGGACCCAACTCCAGCACGGGAAGGCCCTCGAGGAGCTCGCGATGCGAAGTGCCGCCTGTGCCGGCATCCAGCTCCGGAGGCTGGGATCATGGGCAGAGTTCGAAGCCGGCTTGCTTTGGCTTGGCTTCCCACCCGCCACTCGCTTCCCACACCGCGTGAAGACTTTTGGTTTTGGCATCTGAAAAAAGGCATCTGAAAAGCAGCAAGCGAGGGGTGAGGGCTGAAGTCCGCAGTAACCTGCAGACAGCCCGGGCTGGCCCTGCGCGGGAGGAGGGCGGGACGAGCGCGGAGCCCTGCGCGCCGCTCCGCCGGCGTCTCATGCGCGGAGCCCGGCTGGAGCGAGGAGCGTCCGTCCCTTCGCGGCGCTGGTCCCCGCGGCCGAGCCGGGCCGGGGTGTTCGCTCGGCAGCTTTTCTCGGAGGCGATTTGAAGGTGTCGCCTCCCCCGCCTCTCCCCGGTCCTCCGTGGCGGTTTAGAAGGATTGCCTTGTGCAAACCCCGCAGGAGCGGCCGCCTTCCCCCAGCGTGGGTCGCTGCCCCGGAGCGTTCCATGGGACCAGCCGCCCTCGGCGTGCCCCGCGGCCGGGCCGGGGACACCGCATCCCGCACCTCGCCGAGGGCGGGCCAGCGGCCCCGGGCATTGACTCGTAGCTAAGGGGCAGCCTGAAGGCTAGGTAGTTCATCTTCCCCCGTGCGCTTCTAAGCGGAGATTCAGAGAGAAAATCCCCGATGAACTTCCCTGTCCCTCTTGTGTCGCTCCTGGCACCAAGCAAAGGAGCAGGGATGCACCCGGGATCCTGTCGCGGAGGGAGAAAGTAATGGGCACTGTCGCTTGGAGCCAGTAGGTTTCCAGGGGTCGTAACTACAAGGCAGAAATCCGAGTCGTGTGCACAGGGAGGGAGGAAGGGACTCAAGTCATTCCACCGAGGCTTTCCCACGGTCGCTTCATCGTCTTCTTAACGCCGGGAAACTGAAACACCCGTGGCGAGGTAAGAAACCGTGTCAGTGACTGGTTCCTGGGAACCATTAGAGCTGCGGGGTCGCAAAGGTGGAGAAACCACTCCTCCCAGCTGGGCATGAGAAGCGTTTCATTTGAAAAGCTGAAGCTTGGTGATCTGACTGCCAAGAATTTCTTTGGACCTGCATTTTTATGTGCAATTAAAAAGGAAAAAAAAACCACCCCAGAATTGACATAATTAGAAATACAGATATATTAAAACTCGTGGGCATGCCGAGCACAGGATGCACACACAACCTCTTAATGTCGCTTGTTCTACATTTACACGTGTGTGTGTGCATTTCCTCCTCCCAGAAGGCCACTTTTGCCCTCGTGCTAACAAAGGCTATCTATCTGGTCATGCTCCCAGCTGCACTGGGGAACAGTTCGCCTGTTCCCTCCAGTGTTTTGAAATTTGCTAGGCAGTATCAGTTCAGCAATTCCAAGGAAAGCAAAGTAAAGATGAAATCATGACAGTCAGAAGAGATAAGTTGTACTAAACCCCAAAATAAATGAAAGGAATTAGACGGGAAATGTGCCTTTTGAATCTGGATCACAAATAATTTAAATGATTAATTGCCTTCCCTTTCTCTCTTTTTCTTTTCTGTCTTTGCATGTGTTTTAATCTGACATTCATGCAGTGAGTAAAACTTACTTAGGCCTCTGTCTGCCAATCGAGAGCTGATTCTGTTTTCACAGTTGCTTTAAATTTTGCATTTTCATCATAAAAACATCACTGAATGGGAGTTTCCAAGAGTAAAAAACCGGACACCTGACTCTAGTTGCCTCTTCCTGCAAGATTTATGAGGGAAACACAGATTTTTTTCTTTTAATTCCTTTTTTTTAACCATTTCCAGTTACAGAAGGAAAACATAAAGATGTGTTGGCACATCTCTCTCTCTCTTCCCCCCCTTTTGCATTCCAGTCATTCTTTTTCTGCCCATAAACTGTTAGTACTCCGCAAGAGCCTGATTCTGCACAGCCTACTAAGCCTGTTTTTTTGTTGGATGCAGGGAGCAATCCTGTCAGATGGGGTCTTCAGTGCACATTCATGAAACAGAGCAAAAGCCTCTCTCACAATGTGCACTGGAACAGCAAACAGTTACATTTCAGCTGTGGATTGCATGTTCCTCTGAAAAGGGGACCACAAATCATTGGGTTTTTAAAGGTTCCGCATGAGTTGTATATTAATCCCAGTTTCCCTAGGGATGGATTAATCCCAGCTCCCCAGTTGTGTGGCTAGAGACAATGTGGATGGGTTGGGGGCAGGGGAGAAGGGAGATGGGGAAAGGAGAGGGAAATTAAAAAGATATATCACAGGAATACATGGCCTAAGTGGCGAAGAGCCATAAGTACTTTAGTTTCAATACCTTTTCTACCTCTGTCACCACATGTAAGCTGAAGCAAATCACTTGAGCTCCCTGTTCCGGTTTCTTCATCTGCAAATTGGGGGTAATGCTGCTGATTTTGCTCTCAAGAGCCTTGGCACACTCATGTCAAAACTCCTGCTCAACCCTCAGCAGTGAAAGGAGAAACTCCAATTCGTACGTGGGCAGCTGAAAGCAGGGGCTGATCTGGGTGATCTAATGGAGTGTGTACGACAAATTTATATTCACGTGTAATTCTTTTCCAGCCCTGGCAGTTTTGTTGAGAGATGGAGTCCTAGAGCCCAGTATGCTTTTCTTCTCTACATTCCTATCCAGTGACTACACAGGAGGAATGGCATGGGCCAAATTCATCCCTGGTGGGACTCCAATGACATCAGTCATCTTTATAGGAGTTTTTGAATGAAGTCAATTGGGTTTTACGAGGACCGAGTTTGGCCACATGCATGTTTAGCTGCTCAGAGAGCTGCAGCAGTGAAGGGAGCTTCCCTTGCCTTAGGAAGAATCACTTCTAAGTCTGGGAGACACAAGCAAAGCCATTGACTTGTTTTGCACCATCAAGTTTACCTTATTTAAACTCAAGACGCAGCTGAAGTGTGCTCAGCATCCAGCAGAACTTCAAAGAAACAGCAACCTAGCTGCTGTAAAATGTTCCCAGCTTTTGATGGAAGTCTGTGTTTGTCCACAGGCTCAGGGAAGCTCTGTGCCACAGACTCCCAGCAGATTTTTTCCATGACAGAGGGCAGTGCCCTGCAGGAACACTGGCAAGAAGCCTGTGAGCAGAGCAGTGGCTTCAGCACAGTGCTGTGCCAGGGCTATTCCCTCTGCCCTTTGTCAGACCTGCCTGTCCCAGGGTGCCTGTCATGCTCTGTCATCTCTGCCACCTCCAGCTCACATCTGCCTCTGTGCTGGTGTCTGGGGCTGTAATTCCACAACCAGTTACACCTGATGAGAATGTGCTAGATCACTAAGAAGGTGTTTTCTGTCTTCCACCTGTGACTTGGCTGCTGGTGCTGACTTCTCCTTCACCTCACTCCTATGCTTTACTGGAGTCTGACATTGCACCAAACATACACAAAAGCTCATATTAGCATTATGGTTCCTGTCTCAGTGGCTATTGAAAAATAAAACCAACAATTTTGTCAGTGTCAGCGATTACTTAAAGTTTGTCTACAGAGTTTATCACCACTAATCAGTTAAATTATTTGCAAGGTTGGTTCATTCTGTATTCTTATTGCATCTTCTAAGGAGCAAATCAACTTGAACAGCCAGTGAACTCTACTGCTGGGTAGCAGAATATGTGTTCCAGCACCTCAACTGTTTCCCAAGGGATGAAGGTCATGTTTCTTTTCCTGATTTCTAACGTGTCTTCTGTCTTTACAAGATCTTTGAGTGACGGAACTAACATTTAATTTTCAGTATTTTTACATTATATGTGTGCATTAATGAAATCTGAGTTTATGAGCTTGTTCATCTCTTTCACAGAAACTTGACTGAATGAAATGGAGCTATACAGTTTTACAGCAGAAGTTGTGAGTTAGGCCTAGTAATGATTTTGCCGCAGCCACAAAATCCATACTATTAAGACCCACTATCACTTTTTTGTCTATTTCTGTTTTCCTAAGTTTTTATTAACCACTTTGTCTTCTGTCCCTATTAGTCTGTATTTCTGACAGGAGAGAAAAAAAAGAAATTGTTACTAGCTTTTCAACAGGATATATCAACTTGTATTAGAGACTTGATACTCAGTTTCTCTTTTTTTTCCCCCTACTTCAATCTTTATTTCTCAGGAAATATTGCTTCATTTAAAAAAAAAATCACATTTGTTATTTATTCTTTCTCTCATTTTTTTCTTCATCAGTGTTGATAGTATTCTTGCCCTGCCCATCTCAATTTGTGTTTCTTTCTCTTATTCAGCTCCATTTCAATTTGCCCGCATACTGCTGAAACTGAATTTTTGTTTGTCACATTCTGGATCTGATGACTTGATTTCAATGTGACTTTTTTTTTCCTGTTCTCTGGTCTTCTTCAGCAAGCTCAAGTTAGTATCTTCCAAAATGAAATTCACTAAAAATCTTTCTTTTTCCAAGTCTCTGAATTAATTAATCTCTTCATCGTCTTTCTTCCTTCACTTGTTGCAAACTGCATAATTTCCACGCTTCTCTCATCATGGCAAGCTTTTTTCTTTCTGGCCTTTTGCTTTCAGACTGGAGCTGCTCAAACCATATCTTATGAGTCAATGATGAATCTATTTAACAACTTTTTTATCCTTTCAAGGATTGTCCAGACACAACATGGCTTTCTTCCAAATGCATGTGAAGATATTTCAGTTTATATATGTCTTGTAAATTCTTTTGAGGCTTGCTTTTTATCTATTCATTCTCCAGGAGTTCAGTACTAGGCTAAAAAAAAAAGTCTCAGGTAGGTTTTCAGAGAACAGAGGAGAAAACTTCCCAGTAAGGAAATATAAAAGTAGGTAAAAGCAGATCTCATCTAAAGCTATATTTGGTAGGAGAGGTCTGTGTCCTCAGTGGTACCCTCTGGGAATAACTCCATGCTGATGAGTGTGTTCCCAATCCTGCTGTCCTTCCTCACCTGCCATAGCCCTTGAGGCTGCTCAGGCACACGTCCAGAGGAAGGACCACACTGCACGCCAGAGAACGAAGCACGATGTCAGCAATACACAGCTATACAGGGCTGTGGGACTCTGCCCAGGAAAGGTCTCTTTCAGGCTCTTCCATCTCTTATTAGTCGAACTCTCTAACCTCAAGAATAACAATTCCCCATGTTTCTTGCCATACTTACACAGGCTGCTGAGGCCACTACAGTGTTACAGGCACAGCCACCTCTGTTCTGCAAGTTTTCTTCTTTCCTGGATGTCTCTGCTGCATGCACAGAGCACCTACAGCCTCATGCTGATGCCTCTTCCAGTCTGGCATTCAACTGGTCCCACTGGGGTGTGCTCAAGGGTTAATGTCACTGGCCATGCTGTCATGAGGTCTTAAGGATGTTTCTTTTCTTGTAGGGTGCATTTCATTTTGTTAATTAATTTTTTAGCTAATAATAAATTTTGGTTTTGGAATTGTTTGATCTGAGCTTTACCAAAATTTCTTATTTTACCCAAGATGTTTTTTTTCCACTTCAGATGGGAAGTTTTGTATTATGAGAGAAACGATATTGGCTACAGGCTTGCAGGTCCTTTTCCCTATCTATTTTTTTGCACATGTAAAACTGGGTTTATTTAAGTGTTCTTGAAAGGGACATGAGAAATAGCATCATCTGTGGCAGAAGGAGAAATCACAGACCATCAAGAATGTGCCACTTTCCACGACTTTCCTTTGAACCATCAATCAATTATTTTGGTGCCTATTGTGTATTTCTTTCTGTGTTCTTCCTTCAAATGCACTTCTCTTGGAAAACGACTTCTCTAACACTTTACAAACATCTCTGGCTTTCACCACCCCTCAAGCACATTGCTGGATGTCTACTGAACATCCAGTGAGTTGCTGGATACTGCTGGCATGCCAAATTTAGACTTTGTGGTGAAGGCTACGCTGAACAGCTCTGAGCACAGTGTTGGCTGCTGGTCTTAACAACCAATAAATAATTAAGAAGCTTGATATTTAAAGATCCTTAAAGAAGAATGACTCACTCAGCCCTCTACTGTTGATTTCTTCTTTAGGCAGACACAGAGCCAGATCAAGAATTGGTTTTCCTTTATGCTTTTTTTTGGTGACCACTTGGATATGGCTTAGGAAACAGTTAGTGTCTCTCCAGAAGTTGGGAAATGTTTATTTTCAGCTGTTTATTTCTCTCAGTGGATTAATAAGTCTATTTCAAAGTGCTGCAAAAATGAAAACTAGATTTTCAAAATGGGGAAGGAGGAACATTCACAGAGACACAGTGTTTCATCAAACTGTCTTTTTCCTGCACCTCAGAGGAAATGTTTAAATGAATGGCTCAGTTTCCCTAACTTTCCAATGTACCTGATCAAATACATAAACTACATGAAAGATAATAAAAGCAATTCCCTCTGCTGAAGAGACTAGAAGAGGAAATCAGATAGAGTTGTTAATATTCTGGAACACAACCTTTCCACTGAGCTGGTATCAGCTCAATTATCACATTATGGAAACAACACTGAGTTCCTGCAAAGATTTCAGTATAAAACAGTCAGCAAGAAAGGCTCAGTGCTTGGTGCCATTTACTCAGAATCTCTGTGATCCACAAAGCCTCCTTCTCTTTTCCTCTGGCACAGTTTAAGTCTTAAACATAGTTTAAGACTTTTTGTCTTGTTTACTGAGGTCTTGAATTCCTTACCATGGAGGGAGTTTATGTCTTCTGAGTTTGTGAGAAACATGTATTATACAGTTATCATGATTTTAATAAGATAAGCATTTCAGCCCCGGGTGGATGGGGCATATTGTCCTGTTCTCCTGGGATGCAGTGAGTGAGTTCTCTTCAATAGTTATCTTGCAAAAGTAGAATAAACACGGATAAAGCTGTTCATAAGGACAAAGTTCTCATTACTGCTGCCACTCCTGTGCAAGCAATGAGATCCCTCAGAAGGGACTGGACAGTGAATGAGAGAAGAAGCCTCCCTTCTAGGCAATTCTGTGGCTAAACCAAGAAGAAGAAATGATGGACAGAAGTCTGTCTGGCCCTGGCATATTTCTCAGACCAATTCCTGCCACGGTGGAGAATATGGAAGAAAAAGTTCAAGAGAACCTTGGCTAAACCTGCAGGTGTGAACAGGGATTTGAAAGTCAGAATTCCGAAGCCAAACTTCTAAAATTAATGTGTAAGCACCAAACTCATGGTGCCCCAACTTTCAGATAGAAAGTGCCAGAAAGTCCCAACTAAAGTCTTTGTTGGCTGCAAGTGTTTAGCACTCACAGCATTGATTTTGGCACTGAAATTGATGATCACTAGTTTCGGTAGGGTACCCAGTTTATAAATCACTCCTTGCATTTGGCCCAATGTTTGCAGATCTCCAGCTGGAGAAGAGTGTGACCCAAAGGTGGATTTGGCAACTCCAATATGCTTTAGGTCAAACATCTGTAGGGAACATGTGTCTGATTTCCTTACAACTTCATTGTTTCTGTTGATGGTGTATCCAGTGCAAAGTTATATCTGCTACTGAAATAGCTGAATGCAAATACCAGGAACCTCTGGGAAATTTTAGTTAATAGGAAAATAATCTAAAGCAAATTTGTGTGGTTAAACAGCCAGGAGAAAAGAAACGAAAATAAAAGGAATTACTGATCCAACCAAGTAGGCACAGAAATGAAAACCCTCTAGGATTTTCTTTTTAGTTTCTCCAACTTCCATTAATTTAACAAGCAAGCTAGGTCAGCAGCACAGTCTTGTTATGAATAAATGAATGCCATAGTTTCACTAATGTAAAAATGTCCAGGCATTCAGCATCCTTTGCTGCTTTGCAGAGGGAGCTGTGGCACAGCAACTCTGCCTTTGGCTCCAATCCTAATTCAGACACTCAGCCCTATGAGTCAATGTAGCAACTGCAGTAATGAAAATCCAGACATGGAGAAAGCAAGCTGCAGTACCACAAAACATCAATTAGTCCATTTCTAGCTGGGGTAAGAGAAGTCATGTAAAGTGCATTTTAAGTTCCTGCATTTGGATTTTATGCTGATAAAAGACTGTGAGGTCAGCCTGAGACGTGGAAAGCTTTGTATTGTGCTCTCATTACAACACTGATGTATTTTCTTGTACTCTTCAGGAACTTCAATAGTGGAACATTGTACAATCTGAAGAAAGTTCTGAGATGTTGTTTTCTCCATGTGCTGTCTCTTTTTTTTGTTGAAGGAAAGTTTATTAACTCTTAAACTGGTTATCAAACATCTCAGTGGACCTAAAACTGATAATAGTGCTTCATGTAAATAGTATTTTATTTCTCATGTGGTGGGTGGAGATCTCCATGGGGAATTCAGTGCCCCCCCTAATTTTTGGTTTTTGGGTGTCAAATACAAAAAAAGAAAAAATTGAAATGAACACATTTGATTTAATATAGCCATAAATAAGTTTCATCCTAACAAAGGCTGTGCTCCTGGTCTGGATTCAAAAGCTCAGTGCAGAATAACTTCTTGGAACACAGGTAAGAAGTTTTATGTAACAGATCAAAAGCGAACAGTTTACAGAAAGTTCGAATGTTGAAACATCTCTGCAAAAAACTTGGTATATTTATAAAAACAAAAATGCATCACATAAATTAAAAAAAACATGCAGAAATATAGCTTAAATACATTTAGGGTGAAATTATTCACTCTATGGCAATATTTGAACACTATCAAGAATACTGTAATATTTCTTCTGCCTAGTGTTATAGGCATAAAAAAGACTTTTAAAACAACTCGGCCTGAATTTATAACCCATACTTTTGATTAGAAAAAAATTTTTGAGCACTGAAAGGTGGTTAAGACATACTAAGGGTTCTCAATTTGCAAAACAGTATGTGTCCATTTTGGTGGGGGGTTTTTTGGTTTTGTTTTGTTTTGGTTTTTTGTTTTTTGGTTTTCAGGTTTTTTTGTGTGTGTGAGTAGCTATTGTCAGAAGCAAGGGCTACCAAGTCCTTCCTGCCTGAACATGCATGCATGAATAGGTATACGCATAATGCTTATACCTATTGCACCATGGCTGCTTACATGTACTTTTTTTGACCTGTGGGGAATGTCTTTTCTAGCTGGTACAGCTTATAGTTTTTCCTCAACTATTTCATGGAGAGTTTCTAAACATTTTGGATCTTGGAAAGGATGATTCCCTCAAAATCCTGACAAGTTAATTGAGGGAGGTCATCTTAGGTTTAACTCATCCACCTTTTCTGCTGATGTCAAGTGACGATTGATCTGCCAAACGGAAATTTGCTATTCACTTTACAATATAGACGACCTCATAATATTTTAAACTGGGAACTTTTTTTGTATTCTTTTATTTTTAATCTCTTTGTCACAGAAACAGTTTACAGTGACAACTTAACAGTCCCATATGCACCCACGTAAAGTCAATGCTTTAAATAGAGTGTCTTGAAGAGACACCAAAATCAACAGCATTTGTGATCTAGGATGAATAAGAAAATGAATCAAAGCTCTTTAATCAAACCAGACACTGTTTTTACTTAGCATTGATGTTTCTATATGCACAGTATATCAAGCCACAAACTATGTAGCTTTAAGTCTGCAACTTACATACACCAATATATAACAGAAGTTTGGCAAAAGTGGAGAAAATAAAAATATATTCAGAATGTTTGTTTAAAGAATAATAAAAAATAGTCAAATTAATGAACAAATATTTAGTATATGAGAGTATTTTAGTGTTTATGTTGTCCAAATGATCTTTGCTATGTAAATTGTTTGTGGACAGCCAATATTTGCTTTTCAAACTGTCACTGGTTGGAATGGTTACCTGGCAACATTCCTTTTTCCTGATTAGATGTGTGAGTAATATTTCCTATTAATATTTTTGAAATTCTGGGTTCCACAAATACTCACATATGGGTCCTTTAAATCTGGTGTCTGAATCCATTATGCCAGCGAAATTCATGGAAATTGTGGCTCCAAGATATTAATTAATGAAAATAGCAAAAGGATATTTCCATACAAAATGAATTGCAGTGTTTTCCCCAGCCTCACACCCAGACACCCGTTCTCTGGTAACAGACAATGCAGATACTTATAAAGAAATAAATATACATAAATAACACAATTGAATTTTATTTCCTGCTTGCAAGCTCTGTGTGGGTGGCAGTTTATTCTCTTCTCTTATTCCAACTGGGTCAGATTCAAGTTGGACTTGAACATAGTTTGCATCTTGCCCTTTTTCTTGTGAAACTTGGGAACTTGCAGAAAGGGGTCATTTGGCAGGAGAAAGTGTAGTTTCAGAGTTAGTCTTTGCAACAGAGGTGAAGCTTAACTTATTGTAGTCATATGGTGGCTGGATGGTGCTTGGTTGCTCCTCTCATGTGAGCAAATCAGAAGCCAGAAGTCCTGCTTTTTTTCTTTAATTCCAGACACAGAGTAGTGTCTTGCAAGGGTCAAACAAATATCCATGTATTCAGAAGCAAAAATCATGATCATGCTGAAGGGTTTACAGTCAAGTTGGAATGTTCCAAATTTATTTTTGAGTCAATGTCCAGACCCAGGCTTTTGTTTCAAATATCAGTTAGGAAACGAGGGATAAACACTTTAAAATGGATGGAATTTTCAATATAAGTTTTTAGTTAAATATTTTTAAATTTTCATCTATATTATATGCAAACCCAAATTGTTCTACTTAATTTTTGGTAGACGTGCTGTAGACATGATGTCAGTGTAGGCTGGCATGAGCGTGAGTTATATGTTGCACATATAAGTTTATTGGTTTTCTCTATTGCAGAGGTCAAATGGTAGGTTTGAGGACTAGAAAGCCCAGCTTCAATGTCCTATCTTGGTTTAAGGGTAATATCCAAACTTCTCACGGCTGTTATCTCTTTAGACAAAATGCTTCTGAAGCTGTAGCTGTGCCAGCCTCTGAAGTGGGGCAGGGACTGGTCCCTGACTCTGAGACTTACGATACACAGTAAAAATGAACAATTGAAGTCTTTGTTTATACAATCAAAACGTCTTATCTCACACACTGTTAAAAAGTCAGCGATCTTAGGGATGCAATAGTTTCAGCCTTTTGTGATGTCTGTAGGACAATGTTTAAAATTGGGAATTATTGGTGCTGTAGCATGAATATATTCCTTAGGAAGGTGAGCAATGATTTTTACACCCTTCTGCTGAAAAGAAATTAGGTGGAAGTTTCATTTGGAGTCCTTTCTGTGATGGTTTGGTGTGGCTGTGGAGCCAGGCCGATGCAGTGTGCTGGAGTGGAGGCTTCCAGAAGTGATGGGATAGAGGAAAACAGACAAAGTCCTTTTAGAACAGAGAACATAAACCAAGCAATAGGTATGATATTTGCTTAATGAACAAATCACCCAGCAGTTAAATAATCACCACAGCTTCTCTGGAAAAGGATTTGTCTCACTCTGCTAGGCAGAGCTTCCTTTCACTGGTTCCAAGGGCTAGAAGATTTGGATTAGAAAAAGGTCACCTCCTCCTCCCTCCCAGGGAAAAGTGCTGTCAGAAGCTGTCCTGCATCTAACATTGACTTGGACACTAATTTTAGCTACCTGGCTCTTCTGTGTTTTTTCTACCAAGGAGCTAGGTAGCGCCAATTTGGGTCTGAAACCTGGTTTGAGAGCCCGTTTTGGGATTTTTGTTTCCTTTTAAGTGTGGTCCTGGGGTGCTAGCAACTGATGTTTGAAGTTCCTTGCTCAATTGAAACTGTAAAATCGCATCAACACTGAAGTCTATCTGAAACCTGGAGGTTTTGTTCTGCTCCCTGGGACTCTGAGTGCACTACTGCTATGAGACTGGTTAAAAGAGTTGAGGGAGAGGAATCCCTTGTTTCTAGAGAGTCAGAAACAATCTTTGAATGATATTCCCCTATTCATGTGGGCTCTTAAGACACGACTGAGTCCAGATTTAAAAAAACTTTTGCAAAATTTATCCTTAACATGTTCACCCAGTGGGAGAGAGAGAGACCTCCTCTCTAGAAAGTCATAATGCACCACTGTAATTGGCAACATGTGCATTATACACACAACCTAAAATTAAATTGATGTGTCTCAGGGATTCCATCTGCTGTCAGATATAACCTACCACAAAGTGAGCAGCAGAGCTAGGCTCCGTCAGAACCTCTGTCTCTCCACTCAAGCTTGAATGGTATGATAAAGTAGGAGTCAAGGCACAAGATTTGTAACCATCACTATTCTGAAGAAAGATATGATCATCAAGATGAGTAATAATGGCCGAAAACCTAGAATACCACTATGTCCTGTGTGATGAATTCTTACGATTTCTTATATCTCCTTGTGATTCATCTTGTGTCACTCATTGCTGATGAGGGTGATTGGATGGCTGAATCACCAGTTGACATGACTTTCAAATTGTTTCTAGAAACATGCAAATGTTTTCTAGAAATGGACTTGACAACCAAAATCAAATAAAATGGGTTGTTAATGGGAATTAAAAGGACATCTGGTGTCTAAAGGAATGTACAAATCTCTAAGCCAACAGAAAGACTTCCAAAGGAAATATGACAAAACGGAGTTTATCCTGTAGATGTCTGTTAAACTCAGGGATTAAACACCAAAGAAGCCTCACTGTCCTCAATCATTCCTTCCTTATGGCTAAAATGGCTCATGGTAGTGGGCATTGTTGCCCACTAGATCTTCATTTTGCTGTGTGTTTTTAAAAGGGTGATGTCCACATGCATAGAGACTGCAATATTGATTTAAAAGTGAACAGGAGCAGGCATTTGCAGTTCATCTGTCACTAACAGACAGAAAACATTTTCTTGACTTAACAGATACTTACATTCAAAATATTTTTAGCTGTAATAGTAATCCCTAACTATTTAAAAAAAACCCCCGAACTAATTGGAAAGAACTGTTTATCACAGTCGAGCATTCCCAGAAGGGGAATCAATTTATATAAACATGCTAAAACTGACCTATTTATGAAATGTTATGGAGAGCTGAGAAGAGAACCACAACAGATCTTTATCTTATGTTCACTGTTTTAAAAGATCAACGGTTGGGTGAAGGCTGAGGCTGGCTATCGCATGTGTTTTAGATGTGAATGTCAAGGTCACCTAAAATCTATTGCCAAAGTCACTGTGGTTGCCAGCAAAATGTAAACTAATGTTCCCAGGCTCTCATTATATGCTTAATATGAATATGCTTCCCTTTGCACATAGATCCCTATGAATGCAGCAAACAATTTCTCCTGTGAAAGTTACAAGAGACAAATGTAGATGAAAGAAACCCTCATAAGCAGTAGATGTAGCCCCCAAGAAAAAAAAAATGCAAGAAGGATACATTTGTAATTTAAGACATGGTAATATGCTATTTAAAAAGTTAAAAAGTTAGTATGCATATAGGCAGACTTATATTTAATGTGGTTTAATCTAATAAATTAGTTTGCATGTCAGAAAAATATCTGAAAAGACCAAATATGGTCTGCAAGTTCTATTTTGTCCTTAAAATGTCTGTCACCTTCCGAGAACTTTCCGCAGACCTAATTTATCTTAACCAAAGAGGAAAATCCCCACACAGTTGAGATCAATTGCAAAATTACCACAGAAACCATTGGAGCAGCAGTTTCTGCCAGCCTCAATTGTACCAGACAAGGATTCTTTACACAAGGACTGCAGTATTTCCCTTTCGCTAGGTGAGACTTCATTATGTATGGTCACATGCACTTAAGAAGGACTGGGAAAGTGTAAAAGAGCCTCCTTCTGTCAGGACTTTTGTGTAACAGGGTGGCAAAGTTCAGTTGCATCATTTACTCCTCCTCATTAATACCCAGATGCAAGAGCTGCATCCAGAGCTCCTTGGGAGATTGGGCACATACAGCAGAATGCTCCCTTTTAGGATGCTGCATCACTCAGCAGCTGCTGGTCTGTCTGCACTGATACTCCTGATGTTGATACAGATGTTTCTTCTGAGCACCTAGTTACTACAGAAAATTTTGGGTCATACAAAAGTATTTTGTCATTGCTGGAAATTGCAGTGCTCAGTCTCAAATTCTAAAGTTTCCCTAAAATCAGTGAAAAAATGAGGCGAAGCCTTAAGCAGCATCATTCCAAACCTACAAAATTAGAACTGTTGGAAAAATTGACAAGGAGTAACACAATTTTCCAAATGAGGGAAACGCATGCAAGTTTAGGAAAGAGCAAGATACGGATTGTCTAAGAGTGCCCTGTAACAGTGTTTTATTTATGATGTTGCCCAGTAGCACTGCTCTAAGCTAAGACACTCACCGTATAAACATGGCTATTTCTGAGAGTGTTAGCTTTATTCGCTGAGGAATTGAGTGAGAGAGAGGTGGAAGGCAGACACAGCAAGGAGGAAGGGAGGGGAAAAGGCTGACAGAAAAAACAAGGAGAGTGCCAAAGCAAGGAAGATAGTGTTTGTATTTAAAAGTAGAACTTGAAGCTGTGCCAAATCAGAATTTTCTTTAGGATCTTGAGAGCTGAAAACTTCATGAGCATGCTCAGATCATGAGCAGAGGGAGACACTACAAGTTCACTGTAATGTGCTGTTGTGAGGCAGGGGAGAGAAAATGGAGAAAAGAAAGAAATGGCCTTTGGCCACTACTCTAATGAGCTGAGGAGGGTAAGGAACATGAGCTTTAGCAATTCTTTCAGTAAGCCTGGCTCAAGCAGATGGTGTTTAACAAAATCTGGTAGCAGGCAGGGGATTTCATACCCTTTCTATTCTAGGACCAGTAAATAAATCAGTGATACATATACATAAATAAATACATAAACAGATGAGATTCAGCTGGTGGACTTGGTTTAGCTCTGAGTTTGCAGGGGGAGGTTTCTGAAAGTTGAAACTCTGAAACTGATGCTTATAAATGGCTGAACTAACATGGTCTTGAAGAAACTGCGCAAGTTCATAAGTTGTTGGAATGGCACAAATTCATTTTGGTGGGAATTACACTGGAGTTGAGTACAGCCATGGGGGTTCACAGGTTTTAGTTTTAGTGCTCTGAGATCACACTTAGATGAGACACCCTTGTTGGGAAAATGCATTTCATTTGGAAGGTTATTTTGAAGTTTTGTTTCTGGCTCAGCACAGTTCTGGATAATTTGTGTGTGGACTGAAACTTTATTAACAAAATTGCAATAAAAACTTTCTTTCAGTTCTGTAAGAGACTAAAAGCTTAATCTTTTTTAATACAGGCTTTAAAATATGGCATCTCATGTATGGGATTTGTAAGGTAGGTAAGACTTATAAGGTAGATCATCCTTCTGGCATATCATGAATTCTAGACTTCCATTTAGAAGATAAACTGTCGAATTCAGACAGAATCTAAGGCTCCTTTCCCCATGCAAGGAAATAATGACATCCAGGGCTTCAGGGTCTCAGTATAAATTATTTCAAACCTTTAATAAGGTATGTTAACTCGCTACAGTTAATGGTCTTATTGTCATTGAAAATGTTCAGTTCCTACCCAAAAAGAATAAAGAGTCCAGCCGTCATATCTCCCCTGTCCATCTTCCCCAAAATGTATTTCAACGGGGCAATATGGTGCATTACAGTGAAAGAAATTAAATGGACTGGAAAAGGCCTGTAAAATCCTGTGAAGTAAGGAAAAAGGTATCAAGGAATGATGGTTCACTGTGCACTCTCTGCTCTATGAGCATCTTTCTAATGGTCACCACTTGAGTCCATATACTGGCCCAGTGAAGGTTTTATTGACTTAGTCCTGTGCTTTTTCTCATGTAGAAATCATCACTATTCAAAAAACTGGATGGCAGTGCTCTGCTCCCAGATTTCAGGGAACTGAAGAAAATTATCAAGAGATCTTGGTCAAAACACTGTTGTTTTCTTTAATGAGAAAAATGGTAATGACATTTCCAACAATATGCAACTGGATAAACTTTACAGGCACCATTCTGATGGAAACTCAGAGTTACCCATTTCCTCCTCCAAGCCCCAGCACATGAACTACTTACAGGATCACAGAGTTGGGAATGATCTCAAGAAACCACCTACATTTCTCCTGCCTTAAAATGCTGTATTTCTGTAATTTCTGACAGAAGTAGTTCTAATCTATTTTAGAGACCCTTGATAATGGAGAGTTTACAACTTTCCCAGATATTTTACTTCTGTTTGAATATGATTACCTATGGCCCAGCATGGCTCTTCCACATTTCAGTTTCATCATGTTATTTTTTTTGTTTTTCAGCCTCAGTAGAAAGTACATTATTCCCATTTTCTTGGATGCAGTCTTTTACATGTTATTATGCCCTTCTTTCAGGGTTTTATTTTGTACACCGAGTACTAGTTTACATTTGGGATCAGACCTTATTCAGGCTACTTCATTCTATATTTAGTAAAAGAAATGTATGGCATGCAAGTGATGAAGAAAATCTGTATTAAAAGTAATGACAACTGCAGAAATTTGTGTGTGTGCAGCACCTTATCCATGCAGACCATTGCATTGGATTGGATTCCAAGACTCTCTGCAACCACAATGTTCAAGAGCTTGTAAAAGAGCATGGTGGCAGGAGTAGACTTTACTACTCTACATTTTATTTTAATACTTTATAAAATATTCGGAAATGTCATACTCACTTGGAAGTTACTGATACTGCAGCTGATCTGCTTCTGCATTCATGTTGCACCAAAATAGAGAAATAAAGTAATACATATATTATTCTTGCTATTAAAGTTTAAAGCCAGGTTTTTTTTTTCTGCAGAGGTAGTATTAACCTCCATGAGAAACTGTATCTCAGGCCTGATTAACTAAATGAGGAATTTGTATTAAAAGGGCAGATTTTTTTTTAGGTGTTCTTTTTTGAGCATACAAATTTTAATACAAACACATATTTTCTGTGCTCTGATAAACTTGGTCTGTGCAAGTCACTTTCATGCTCTCAAAATAATTCAGAGTTAAAGCTGTCTCTAACTTGCTTCACTGGATATCTGTTTATTCTTAGGAATACTGAAGATTTTAAACAGTATGACTCTGTCCCTTGTCCCTGATTAGTAATTCAGTAGAAGTGTCATAAAAAAAAAATCAAAGAAACGAAAATAAGTGGCATGACACTGGAGACCCCATTCGAGCAATGTTGCAGCTCATGCTGGAAATGGAATCTCCAGTTTCATTTGTTTTGATGTACTGTATAAATATTTAAAGAATGCAAGCTGCAATTTTATCCAGCCTTTGCTGAATTTCAGTGTCATGTCTTGGTGGGGGTCTTAATGCTGATACTAACTGCTCGTAGAACTGCTGGTTCAGCAGACCAATAGGGGATGTATGTAAGCCCATTTCTGCTCAGAAAAACAACACAGAACAAGTTTGACTTGAAGCAATGCTTCAAGTCTCACTGAAATACCATGGAAAATGGTGAGCCTTACACGTATGTTAAGGTTTTCAATGCATGAATGAGGAATCTCATCTAATCTTACTCTGCACATACACCTTTATTGCATTTCAGGGCTTTTTGGTGTAGAAAAGATACTTTCAAATGCAATGAAGTCATTTAAGGGTCACTAAAAAAGCCAAATAACTTCAAATAAGTAAAAATGTCATTAGAGAATGTTTTGTGATACTTTTATTTAGAATATTCATTTGAAAATCTCATAATCTGCTTATTGAGAAATCAGATCCTTGTAAGATTAGAGAGCCAGGACACTCCATCTCACAAACTAACAGCAGTGTAAGATCAACAGTTGAAGATTAATACACTAAAGTGACAACTGTGATGCTGGCTGATGCTCTGTGGATTAAACTGAGAACCATCAGAGCTAAAAATATGGGATGAAGACCCTGGAATTTCTGTCATGGGCTGATGACAGAATCACATCCACCAATAAAATATGTCTGATGAATACATGTAGCCTATCTTGGAGGAGCAAAATCTGCTGCCTAAAAATATACCAAACTCTAAAATATATCTGACTCACAGGGTAATTACTATGAGCTGCAACATGAAAACTTGTGGGAAACTATAAAACACCATCAGCCATTTGGCTGTCAATTCATCCTACTTTCCAACTGTGTGTTTGTTGAAGAATGTTCACAACATCTGAGCAGAGGAACACACGATATGGGGAGATACTCCTGTGTGATCATTCATCTAACCAGTAGGACGTCGATACTCTTAAATAAAATAAGCCAGGACTGCTGTTTGGCCCTGAAGCTAAGTGACAGAGGGTGATTCCTATCCACAAGTCCCCTTGAAGAGGGTGTCTTTGTCCAGGCTGCTTGTTGGGAATGTTGTTTGGTTTGTGTTCTTTGCAAGCTGTGCTCCTGCACTGTGAGTCATTGCATCCACAGCTGTACTTTGAGCAACCTTAGGAATTCAAGGTCAGGGAAAATCACAGGACAGGACTTGCTCCTGTGCCTAGCCCTGTTTCATTGGAAACACAGTTGAAGTTCATGGACAAGGACTTTATCCAGCCTATCTACTGTTGGTGATACTAGTAAAGGAAAGGGATTGTGTGTGATCAGCTGCTGGATGACTTATTACTGGCTTAGAGAAAAGGCCGAAAAGTTAAGTAGAGAAAATCTTGGTTAGTTCTGAACTTGTCCAGCTTACATGGTTCATCAAAACTTTCCCAGACTAATATTTTCAAGCCTTTAGTCTCTAAAAGTAACCCCAAAGAAGGAAGCGTTGGCTTTCCCTATAAAAGGATGGATTTTTGTTTAAATAGTAGCCCAGGAGACAGAGAAAGATATTGCTAAATTTTACTGAGGTGTTTCTGGGAGTCTCAAGACTTGATTCTTCCCTGGGAGAGGATTATTTGTGAAGGCATCATTTAAGACTCCCATACTGCAACACAGCACCTCACTGAACAGAGGAAATGGGGCAGCACCTAAAAATGTAGCCTGGTTTTGGAGCCTGAGGAGGTGGAAGGCAGCTGGCATCAGAACTGCAGCGTTTTGAGCTCCCCAAAACTATTTCAGTGGCAGTGTTTTCTAAATTTTTGTTTTGTTTCTGGAGTTCAAGAAGCTTTTGGTCAACCCAGCCAGAGATTCTTGGGATGTCCCTTACAGGATCAGGAGTCAAACTTTGATGATTCTTCTGGGTCCCTTTCAACTCATGATATTCTATGGTTCTATAATTCTACTTGATTTCCTTGCAAAAATAGATGAAAAATTTTGTTTTCATTAATATTATCCAAGAGAAATCATCTTTCCAAAATATTTTCCTGTTAATTTCAGAGAGAACATATCTTGTATGATCTACTCGCCTAGAAAGCAGTCCCATGTTTAAACATGCCTGTACAAAAATATGGGGAGAGTACTTATTTCAGTTGCTTTATATATAGAAGAATGTAGCACTGACCTCAACTTGTTAATCTCACTTCAAAGCAAAGTTGTCTTTTTTCCAGATGATAGAACTGTCCTTTCTAGAGCTCGCAAAAAATACTATTTTATGCTTTGGGTCTGTCTGTCTTTAAGGAAACACATCACATTGCAATTTTCTCATTCTGCCCCATGAGCCTTAGATAATTCACAACACTTGTAAATAGGTCTTGAAATTTGCTCCATGGGAGGTGTGTAATTCTAATAGTTTTCTACCTTTGTTACCTCTGAACTGTAAATTACTTTCTTTAAGGGGACTTCTGTTTTCAAACACAGGCCTCCATGTTTGTTTCGGTGCATTGAAGTCTTGCAAAGAAACCCACAGTGTTTTCTCTTGTAGCATTTACTGTCATTTTTTCTTATTTTGAGATGTCTTGCTAAATTTTTCTCTGCCTTGTAATTCTGATAAGAACATCAGGAGTAGCCAAGAGAAAATTCAAAGTGAAGAAAAGAAGCTTTTTCCTCATTAGCAAGAAAAATAAATATTAAATGGCCAATATTATGAAAGGTCTGCAATCCAGTTAAAAAAAGGACAGGAAAAATTTATACAAAAGTATAACAGATTCATAATTACATTTGTCCTAAACAGTTGTTTATAGCCCTCTTCATAGAAAATAGTTTATGAACCTGCTCTGGGATTCTTCTGGTTGAAAGGCTATATATTAAGTGCAACCATGGCTGCATTCGGTGCTGTATGTAGCAGATGACTGAAGAAATTAAAAACATGATGGACAGTAGAGTGTGCTGTGAAATAGAAATTAATGAACAAATGTGCTAATAAGTAAATGACATATTAAATACATTATGAAGCATGATTTGTAGTAGAAAACAAATGATTGTTTGCAGATGACCTAGGTTCGTTACTTTGGAAACAGAGTCTCAAAATAAAACAAGGGCAGATTAATTCCTTTCCTTGTACCCAAGTGAATTAATTTTTTCTTTCCACAGCATTGAGGGAGTAACCCAAGATTAGTTTTCAGAGTGTTACATGAATAAGTAAAATTAATGTGATATCTCTATCTGCAGAGTGCATTTTTACATGTGAGGATAAATTACTTTTGTGTCACTTTTAAACCTAAATAGTCTCTGTCAAGAAAATAAAATATCCATTAAAAAGATATTTTTAATGCTTATCAGAGGTGTTTCTGTGCCAAATACACACTATCCTGTGAAGAACAGAATAGTGTGCTGGTTACTCCTTTGATCTCAATATCCTTCATCCTGGTCTGCTGCCAAGGATCATTCACTCTCTGCACACATCAGCCGGGACAGGGAAAAATGAATGCAACTGAATTCACATCTCACTTCCCTTGTTTCTCAGTCTGACTGACTCTGATGTCTTTGGGGAAGTTATTCCTCCCTAACAGGGTGTAAGCAACACCACCTACAGCTGTACCTTCAGCACAGAGAGATGGCATCTTCCTTGCTCTGTCGAATAACAGACAAGTGTCCCTCTTTAAAGCTTGGAGCTGGCCTTGTTATGATGACTTTTCTGAGGAAGGACAGCCTGTGGCACAAATGCATTACAAAGTATAATGCAGAACTACAGACCTAACTCTGCCCACGCCAGGATGTGATCACCTCAGCATGGCACTGTTAGTTCAGGTGCCAGCACTATTAGTTCAGGTGCAGCAATGTGCTAACCTGGCTCTGCTGCTTCCAATGTCCACATCATTTTTCGTGCAAAGCCTTGCCCTGCCTTGCTCAGCGCTGCTGTGTGGTGGTACAAGGACTTATATAAATGCCCTGTCTACATGATGCCTCCTCTTAGATACTCATAGCTGCATTTGTATAAAACTCTTTATTGGATTTAACCGAAATAAATAAATTTCCATGTAGGAAAAATGTCTTTACTGCGAGGGTAGTCGACATTGGCACAGGTTGCCCAGAGAAGCTGTGGATGGCCCATCCCTGGAAGTGTTCAAGGCCAGGTAGGATGAGGTTTTGAGAAACCTTTTCTAGTGGAAGGTTCCCTGTCTATTTCAAGGGAGTTGTAATGGGATGATTTTAATGTCCTTTCCATTCTAGGACTCTCGAGCCTTTAGAGGATAATTCCCTCATGGCAATACTATGGTATTAGACATCATAAAGCCTCAGAGCATCTTAAATACACAATGTTTCCTTGGACTAGGCTAATTCTTCTGTGTAATTTTTCCCTATTTTTTCTGATTTCTACCATGATTTTAAGGTAGTCTTAAAACTTTACTGTGTCATGAGTTTAGATCTGGTTGTATATAGCTTCCATTGATTTATTACTTTCCTACATGCTAGAGAATAGAATATATCAGTTGGAAGAGACCTAGAATGATCATCTAGTCCAACTGCCTGACAACTACAGGAATGACCAAAAGTTAAAACATTTTGTTAAGGACATTGCCCAAATGTCTCCTAAACACTGACAGGCATGGAGCATTGACCACTTCTCTAGGAAACATATTCCTGTTTCTATATTGAATTTGATGTGGCAAAGCTGTGATTTTGTACTTTGTTCTGAAGTGTTGCCATCAAAGAAACAATAGTAGTGGGTCCAAACAGCCAGTGCTTTACACACATAATTCTTGGCAGCCTAAACTTTCATTTTTGCTCTAAAAGAGCATAAATGTCCCTTGGAGAGAGATTGATTAGCATTACTGGATTACTTATACCCATTTTAAGCTAGTTTTGTGCTGCAAGGGTGGTGGAAGAGCCCTAATTGTGAATTAAAATAAGGCCTTTTCAGTCCAAATTGCTTTGAATTTCTGTAACCATTTAATAATGGTAGTATGTGCTCTTGATCCACTGCAAGTGTTCCACGCCTGCAACAGCCACGGCACAGCTCGCAGCGGTAACCCTTGCAGAGCCAGGTACAGTGAAGAATGCCAGACATTCCTTCAGCAGTTTTTCAAAGGGGAAGTGTTTTACTGCATGTGTCTACGTGCATTGGACTTTGATACTGAAACAGACCTTGTGGCACTCAATACCCACACAGGTGGCTCCTATTCCTGTCTGGGAATAGTCACAGCATCACCTTCTCTTGCACTAACAGGGTTACAGTCAGGTGGTAGCTGCAGCTATCCTGGACCAGTGAGCTTGTCCAAGTTATCCACTGCAGACAGCAGATGGGAATGACCCACTACCTGCTTGTAGAAATTCCTTCTGTGTTGGAAACCTTTTAGTTTCCTTTTGAATTTTTTGAACTTATTCCAAAAATCCTGTCTGTTTTGAATTTCTTTTGTGATTTCTCTCATTCCAATGTAAAATGAGGAAATTTTGAATACCTTTTAATTTACATACTAATAACTGATCAGGGGAAGAATTTCTGATGCAACAAACCTTAAGAAAGTAATGCAAGAGAAATGTTCAGCTTCTGCATAAAATGGATAGAGTTTTTCAGGCTCTTGCACTTCCAGTTGGTGACCAGGCAAATACAAAGCCAGTGTAAATATATACTGCTAAGGCAGGTGATAGATGAGAGAGAGAGGACTTTAATATGTTCTTATACTACCTTGTCTATTAGAATGATGTTTAAAAACCCCATAATTTCAAGTCTGTACACTGCCAGGTAATAAAAAAGAGTGACACCCCTGAATTTGGAACTCATATGGCACAGGTGCAAATGGTTACTCCAAGTTATGTGAACAGAGGCAGCATATGCCGACACTTGGGCACGAGAGGCTTGACATTTGCACATACATCTTCTGTGGGTGCAGCCTAAGAGCAGCAGCAGATTTTCCACTTTCCATATCTGCAAGCCAGAACCTGATGAGAAAATGATGCTCAGGAGAGGCAGTGAGAATCAGATGTTAGAGTGGATTAGGTAAGGATAATTAAAAGGCTTCAGGAACTCATGTAAAAGGAAAGGATCTCAATTATATTTATCTTACTTTGATTCCTAAAAGAACATAAGCTACAAAATTTTGGCTTGTGCATGCACTTAAGATGTTGGAACTTTGAATTAAGATGTATTCATTCAAATCCCTTTTACTGTAAAGGAAGATTATGCATTTCACATCACTCTCCCCATTGGAGTTTAAGGAATCCAGTCATGGCCATGACTTGGCTGATGTACCACACTGGTGTGGATCCACAGAACTGCCTTCCACTAACAGTGACCTGCATTCTTAGGGATAATTTTAAATTTTGGTGAAAAAAGAATGAGTGAAAGCAGAACAAAAGAAAAAACAAAGCCCAACTGACTGAAAACTCCTGGAATAAACCAAGTGAAAACTGATTCCTACATGTGTGCTGTTTCATGACACATCTAAGCAAAATGCAGTGGAACAAAACCTCTTTGAAGCTCTCTAAGTGTTCGGTGTTTGCTGAGGTGTGTTGCCCTGCACCTGCGTTTGTGAAATAAGATGTATTTTGAAAGGGGGCAGGGTTGATTTTGGAAGGTGAGATAGCTCACTTTGTTGTGCAAGTCAAGTGCAATGGCAGCACACCACAGATGTCTGCCACATGTTGTGCACATTTTAATATTCAGTAGCAAATGTTCTTATTATATGAGAGCAAGAAGAATAAGGTTCATTTCATGAAAGCAGGTGAAGTAAACCCCATTGAGATGTGTGTCATATGGAATGCATAATGGATGATGGTCCAGATGCACCCAAAAAAGAAATGTGCTTTGCGTGCAGCTGAGATAGGGAAGCCTGTGGTAAATTCTGCCCTTTGTCTATGAGGCTTTGGCTCTGGACAGGGATTCTTGTCATGTGTTTCTGCCAAATATGTTAGCATTTAACTCATATGTTTTACCATATATGGGGATCTACTTCAGCACTTTTGTGTTTACCATTTGGGTATTTTTTTTCCCTTCCCGTTCTTGCAGAACTGCTCAGTTACAAATTCAGTGGGCCCAATGATTACTGATTTTACATTAAATCAAAAGACACACACTTTTATTTTGGAATAAGTTGGACACAAGTAAGAAAACAAAATAAAAACCCCCAACCAACCAACCAACCAACCAAACAAAAAAATGGAACAAATTGAAATTCTCAGCAAGAGAACATTACAAGAAAATTATGACCTCAAAAATGTACTCAGCTACCAGACCCTCTATGGGATAAATTGCATGGGTAACTGGATGAGCTGGATTTTCATCCAGTGGGAGTTATGGCTCCATTTTATAATGGTCATTTAGAAGATAAAAGACCTAAATAAAACGTCTGTTTGTCCAGTCCTAATGTTCTCTGGGATCCTATTTCAGTGTAATTGTCATAATGGTGGTTATAGCAGTTAGTACACAGGTCCCTCCTATGAGATGGAGGTTGAATTCTTAATAAGTCTGACTGAATTCAGATGACAGGGGTCAGGAAATAAACATAGGCTTTTACCAGAATGCTAATGTGTCAAATCAGGCTGCTTGTTTAGGTGCCTAAATATGGATTTACTGCCTGATGTTTGTGTTTTACATTAGATTTGCATGAGTAACATCTGAAACCTTACATTCTTGGCCTGAGCAAATGAGTAATGTTCCTTTAAGGAAAAAATAAATAAAGCCAAAAAGTTAAAAACCCCAGAGCCTTCATTAGTTTTTGTGCTAACCAACATTCTTATGTTTTATATTCAAACCAACATATTAACATGAAACAATCATTCCAGATGGAAGAAAATATCACTTCTAGGGTCAGGAAAGGGGTACATAAAATTCTGGCAAATTAGAAGGAAAAATCTACAGGGGCTAAAAAGCTCATTAATATATGCTTTAATTCCCTTGTGGATCGTTGTGGTTTGGACCTGCAAAAACTGAAATGAGAAAATGCTACCATAAGCTGACCAGCTTTAGTGCTGAAAGGCAATATCCAAAATGTTCCTCGGGCTTCCAGGGAGTGAAAGGCCTTGAATGGATATTTCTATATTGTTGTTCTGAACAGCTGAATGAGTAGACGCCTACCCTAAATTAACATGTCTCAGGTTATGGTGTAAACTTCAGCAGAAAGCCTGTACCTAGCCAAAAGCCAACATAATTTAGCAGGTATAATACTTTATAAGCAAGATATTTTTAAAGTTCTTTTTTTTTGTTGAGAAAAACAACAACAAAAAAATCCCCAACCATTGAACGTTTTTGTTTTGCCTTGGGGATAGAATTTCAAGAAACTACAGTTTATACCATGCTTTAGATAATCTACCTAAATATAGCATCTGTAACTCCTTTATGTGGTATTTAGTATTTTGACAAGAAAATTTTACTGGTTTTCTGTCACAAAACATTACCAGACTATGTTGGTACATGCTCTAAATTTGACTTTTAAAAGTAGAATCAGATGCTTCTTCCTTTTACATATTTCACCTGATAAGATGATCAGACAAGTCACATCTCCTTTTACTGTCTTTTCTTCCAGCTACAGGTTTGGTTCTTTGCAGCTGCAGGAGCCACATCGAGGGTGCACCAACTCACAGAATGAGAGGTAACATTTTAAAATCATATTCAGCCAGAACACCTGACCCTTGGTTCCTTTTGATGTGACCCAGACATTAATTATCTCCAGGTTGAGGTGTGGAACTCATTTCACATGAGTGCTGATTGAATTTGACCGAAAAGCAAGAGCTGAAGTCCCAACATGAGGCTGCAAATCCAAGCATGTGACTGTAGTTCCACATGAATTTCACCAGCTGGCTGTACACTAGAAAACTGTGTCCATGGCCAGGATCTGCTGGCATCTGAGGGTGCTGCTTGAAATGCTGCCCATCTATTTCATACCTTCTGAAGCAAAATGTGGTTTATAACCGGCTCAGGATGGGCCCCTTGGATCCAAACCTCTTACTGGAGGAATTACTTACACAGAAACTACTACTGCTGCTTTCCTTCCATTCCTTCTGCACCTCTCTTACCTACATGTTCTTCTGCATGTGTGTTACTCACATAGTACCTATAACTGTTGATTACTTCAAGACTTTGGATCAACAGAAGCACAGCAGAAAGTGAGGCAAATCTATCAGCCAGGAACCTGAAATATTTCTGAAATGTTTCCTAAACATTAACAGGAGCCAGGAGGTATTTTGATAGTCTTATAAATTTAAACTCATTTATAACAAATACTGAATTTATTGGTTTATTATGCGAACAGGAATAGCATATTGTATTATAAAATCAAAGGCCAACATAGTTCAGATGTCTTCAGCTATAATTAAGACTTCCATGTATTTTACAAGATTTGAGAGAGAGGAATACTATAAAATCTATAGACCTTATTCATTAAAAAAGCTGCTTATGTAATCAATTCACATTTTTCAGTAAGTTTTATGGCATCCTGGAATATCTGAGTTCAATATGTATTGGACAATTTCAATTATATTTATAATGTTTATGGCTGTGGATCTATAAATATAGATGGGATATGGCTGCTAATACGTAGGTCTGCTTTTATGCATGTCATTATTTATCATGTATATCACAGTAGCACCCAAGCTGTATGCACATGTTTAGTGTCACTCATGCCAGTCCCCACTCTGTCAGCAAGATCTGTCCTTGATTTGCAGCTGAGCATCCACAGGATTGGTGCTCTGGTTTGCTTGCCAGTGGTGGGAGGAAGTCTGTGGAATAAACCAGGTGTTTTTAAAATGGAGTTTGTTTGAGGACTGCCCTCAGAAGCAGCTCCTGGTCTCCCGACTTCTGACCTCTATGTCTTCTTTATGATCACCAAAGGATCCAATCTTGTGTCCCTCGCCTGCCTGATCTTTCTGTCAAGCCCATTTAAGCCTCTAAGGCACATATATCCCTTTGCTTAGTTCTAGGCACCTATCCTGACAAACCACCCCAGAATCCTGACATTCTTCTGGCGTGCAGGCCAGTGCTTCTGTCCCTGTCCCATGCTCCTTGACTTGTCCTGCTGCACACTTGTGTTAGTGCTGGTCTGAAAGGAGCAGTTCTTGCAGGCTTTAGCATGGTGCATCAGTGCGATCAGCCTCAGAGAGTCACTGCTGGGTTTATTTCTATGCCAAGGCAGTGTCAGCCACAGCTCGTTACTCTGGCAGGGAAATACTTTCTCACAGGATCAGTGAGGTACCTATATAAGAGAAAGAAGAACTGCATGCTAACACTGGCAAAAAAAATTTAAATGTTCACATATCACGATGGATGAACCTCTTATATGAATAATTTAGTTATAATTAACATCATTACTGTGGTTGAAGTGAATAGTTTCTGAGTTGTTGATAAGATTCTAATTTTTCAGAATTTCCATGCCACTAGCATCCCAAAGTTGTCTGATCCACTAATATGGATACCCATATATTTGGTAAAAAAGCATCTGGAGTAGAAGAGGGGTAGGGAAGTAAGCTCAGAAAACCTCTACCTCATATCCAGGCAAGCCTAGGGATATTCTAACCTATGGTACCACTTAGTGGTTTTCTTGCTTTAAACTGAGCTGTGTCATCTTCACAGTTTAAAGGGATCAGCTCAGCTGAGAGGGCGGTGGTGGCCTCCAGTCATGCCTGGGAAGTGCCTGTATATTTGCTGCCTGTATCTGTTATTAATTTGTGTCTTAAAATAAACTTGTAGGCATTCCCAAAGGAACTTGAATTTGAAAATAAGTGAAGGATTGGCAGGATCAGATTCATAATGCATTGTTCACGTTCGTGATCAGTTTTTGATGCTGAATATGTACTGTGCAGTTTCACTACAGATTTTTTTCTCTAATAATCAGCTTTACTGCTGAACAGGATGCTGAACTGTCTAAAGCAGGATGATGTAAAGAACAAACTACTGCACAGCTCACTACAATAGGGGAAGATTTATTTATCCAGGGAGATTTCAAGTGGACATTTGGATACTGCCACAGTGGCAGATGAATTAGTATGGGAAAGTGCTGCTGATTCTACTTTCCAATAGATCTAGCACGTTAGCAGAACACTGTGGGCTGGAAAAAATTATAATCTACAAATGGAAAATTGAAATATACTGAAATCTAACCAGGGAGTCAGAGGAACATGTCTCCTGGAATGGCTCCTGTGTTGGCAGAAGTGACTGGGCAATGATCCCAGAGTGTATTAATCTCCAGTCATGAAGCTAACACAGGAAGGTCATTTAGTTATTAGGAAAATAAAACAGGTTTTATAAACTGAAGTGTGGTGATCATGAAAGGATTACACTCCTACCAGTTTTGCTCAGAACTGTCCACTGGCTATGGCTGGGGCAGCAGGACTGCCTGCTACAGATCATCTCCAGTCTGTAGGACAGCATAGCTTGTAATCACACAGTTTGGCTTTCTGTCTTTGCCCAAAAAAGGTAGTCCCGAAATGTTGCCAAGATTTAAGTTTGAGAGTGGCATCTGGCAGGAGCTACAGCCATGACAGAGAGGGTGTTAACAGCTAAAGAGTACAGCCAGTTGCTATTCACTGCTTTAGCTAGCACCTTCTCCTCATTTTATTTGCTAATACAAGCATTACCCATGTATCTTGTAACAGCTCCCTCACAAGGTATCCTCTGGATGTCCCTTGGCCTGCAGGAGCATCCCAGGACATGACCACTGAAAAGTCTGAATCTCAGTAGGCAAAAGAAAGGACAGGATACAAGACTGGGATACTTCTCACCAAATTTTAGTGATTTATACATAGTCGATTAAATGACTTATTGTATTTATGAATTGAAACAAGAACTTTCAGAGGCAAACTACCTCAGCTCTAGCTAGATATTTGTGTTAGATCAGAAGAATAACCCTTTAGAGCTGCTTCACTTGGAGGAGAACCTGCAATGAAACAGGCTCAACACATCCTAACTTCAGATTATGGGATAATTCAGATAAAACAGAGTACCATAAGGTCTCTAGTCCAGTTTCCTCACAGCAAGGTAAGTTATAAGGTTAACAAGGCTGCTCAGGGTTTACCTAGTCAGCTGCAGGGCCTAGACTGGAGGGAAGGTATGGCATCCAGAGGGACCTCGACAGCCTTAAGAGATGGATCTGTGCCAACCTCATGAACTTCAGTAAGGCCAAGTGCAAGGTCCTGTACCTGGGGTAGGCCAATCCCAAGCACAAATCCCAAGCACAGGCTGGGTGGAGAGTGTGAGAGCAGGCTGTGAGAGCAGAACTGAAGAGAAGGACGTGGGGGTGCTGGTGAACCAGAAGTTCAGAATGACCCAGCAGTGTGTGTTCATTGTGTCCTGGGCTGTATCGAAGGAAGTGTGGCCAGCAGGTCAAGGAAGATGATTCTTCCTCTCGGCTCTGCTCTCATGAGACCCCACGTGGAGTACTGAGTTCAGCATTAGAAGAACATGGAACTGTTGGAACAAATGCGGAGGAGGCCATGAAGATCATCAGAGGGATGGAGCACCTCTGCTGTGCAGAGAGGCTGAGGAAGTTGGGATTGTTCAGCCTGGAGAAGAGAAAGCTCCAGGAAGACCTTACATAAACTTCCAGTTTATATATGGGGGCTTACAAGAGGGCTGGAGAGAGACTTTTTACAAGGGCAAGTATAATGATTGGATAGGGGTAATGATTGACAGAAGGCAAGTTTAGTTCAGATTTTAGGAAAAATTCTTTGAGGGTGGTGAGGCATGGGGACAGGTTGCCCAGTGAAGCTGTGAATGTCCCATCCCTGGAAGTGTTCAAGGCCAGGCTGGATGGAGCTCTGAGCCACTGGGACGGTGAAAGCTGTCCCTGCCCAAGGCAGGCGGGTGGAATGAGTTGATCTTTAAGGTCCCTTTCAACACAAACCATTTTATGATTCTGTGATGGGATTGAAAACCCCCAAGAATGGGGACAGCACAACTTGTCTGGGCAACCTGTTCCAAAACCTAGGTGAGCTAAGGTTTTTGGCACATGATAATTTATGAACTGTCCCTGGATATCTGACAGCAGCTCTACTGCACCAAAGTCCACTCATTGGACTTCTTCATTTATCATCATAGACACAAGCCCTCAGATTGCCAAGCAGGACCCCCAAAAGCTGGGGTAGGACCATCACTGAATCAAGGAATGCAGTGTCTCCCCCCCATCCTGGCCTTAGACTCACACATCAGAGAGAGTTGAAAAGAGATCAGAAAGAAAAAAATATTGTTTTCACTGGAGCTATGTTTTCATTTGCTTCATACTTTAGGAGCCATCAGACAAAAGGGCAAGAAAGGAAGCTACAAATCCTTTTCAAAAGGCAGAGAAAAGAAACGAGCAGCGACAACAAGAAAAGGAAGGGAAAAGGTAATTTTGAAATATATCCTTAACTTCTAAGCTGTAGAGCCAGGCCTTGGATATTGTTAATGAACCATTAGCCCTGCCTTAATCACAACATCTCTTTCTTTTGTTCTCACACCCCACTGCTTTTTCGCAGCCGGACACACTCAGATTTTCAGAAGTGACAGCGCTCCTCATGAGCACGGCTCACGCTGGTTATAATGGACACATCTGTGCTTGCAATGTTTGTCCGTCATATCCACTGTTTGCTTTTAGCAGCACGACGAGGAGAGTGTGGCAGCCTGGGTTTGTGTGCATGTGTGGGAGCAGCAGCGAGAATGCAGAGACTACTTAAAACCCTGCTAAGCTGCTCTGTTTCTCAATACTGTATTTATTGCAACTCACTTTGTAGTCAGATGAATGGAGTATTTTTTTAGAGGAATTTTACTCCCAATTGTTTTTACTACAACATAAATTTGCTGACTCTTTATTAGACAGCAAGAACTCGGGCAACCCTTTGTGAGACTTGATCTTCTATTGAAATGTGTTCAGCTTTGCCCTGGAAATTGGCCTTTCAGCTGAATAACAAAAACTCACAGGCAAAGCTCCCCATACAGTCCCAGCATTGGTTTTCTCTGTGCAAGGCTTCCTCCAACACTCCTCCTCAAATGAGTTCCCCGTGGCAGCGTCAGTACTGGTGAGTGAAGCATGGCCAGGGCGTGCTGTTAAATTGTGAGCACAATTTTGGGCATGGTTTTGGGCATGGTTTCGGCCCTGGCCAGCAAGCAGCTCCTGCACAGGGCCTGGCGCAGTCTGAGGAGCTGCCTGAGCGATCTGGCTGCAGCAATGCTGATGTGGTGAGAGTGTGAGTCATGCCACGTCCTTCTGGCCCCCTGCCACACACTGGCCTCCAGTATTTACTCGAGGAGATGCAATCACACTATCTGCCCTTTTTTTCCCCTTTTCTTCCCCCCCCCTTTTTTTAATCTTTCTTTTTTTTCCTTGTTTTTTCTCCTCTTTTTAAAAATTAATTTCTTTTTCTCCTCTTTTTTTTTTTTCCCTTTCTCTTCTTTTTTCCCTTCCCAGCAACAACTCAGATTACCATTGTTTTAAGCTCTGATTCTGCACTGAAGGTTGCATGAGTGATTCTTTCTGCAGCTTTGGTGATTTCTCATCTGCTTGCAACTCTGTTTTTGCCCTACTGCAATTTCACTGACCTTGTGTTTGCACTGAGGAAGGTGAGGGAACACCTTACAGTGCTTTACAGTGCTTCTTGTCCTTGAAACTGTAGACAGAAACCCAACCATAGTCTTATGTAGGGAAAGGATAGAAAAAAACCCTGTTCTTTTTGCTCTCCTTCATAATTTTTTTTCTTCCATATTTCTTAAAATAGATTTTCTTTTCTTATATTGTATCTAGAATTTGCATTTCACACAATCATAGAATTAGAGAATGTTTTGGGTTGGAAGGGACCTTAAAGACCATCTAGTTTCAACCCCATTGCTATGGGCAGGGAACATGAGGACGAGCATTTCATGCTGTTTTTCCTTCAAGTTAAACCTATAAATTAGAATGTAAGATACAAGGGGATGAAAAGTTAGCCTTAAAGCATATTTAGATTTCATTTGTCTTTTTGTGCATCTTCCTACCATTATTCATTCAATCTGCTATTATGTCCCCTTTTGTATATTGTATCCTAACAATCCTTTAGAGCATTTCCAGAATGTTTATTAGCCAAAATGGATATTGTGAATCTAATGATGCTAAATATCAAATTAATTTCCTTATTGGCCCAATATTCTTGGGTTAATAATATGTTGGTTTGAAATAACCAATGTTTCAAACACAAGCTGATTCTTCTGTATTTATTATTTATTATTTATATAATTGAGCCAAACAATAATAATGTGAAGCAACAATACAAATTAATGTTAAAAAGATTCATAATTTACTTTTACTTAGTGATGCTGATAGCTGGAAGAGCAATGGCAAATATAATTAAAGTTGCATAACTCTTCCATTCTATCCTCTTTTTAATTCACTCATAGTTTTCCTAATTGATTACTATCCATTCCCAACATTTGTATTCATAGTTTCTGTCTGTAAGTGATTTTTTTAGGTGAAAATCAATGTAAAAAATGTTCCAGCAATTCTTGAGAATAACAAAACTACAAAACTTAAAAATCAAAACAACCCCACAAAGCCATTATTTTTCCCATAAAAAGAATAACTAAAAAGATCTGTCTCTTAAGAACAGCCTTCTTTAAGATAGCTTGAGGAGCAGGATGAAGAGCCAAATACTTTGTTGTTATAAATGGGCAAATGTTGATAGGAAAAATGGGACATGTGGTCATTTTCATGTGCAGAAAATCTGGCACGTAACTTGCTATGGAAATGGCCTTTTTTTGAGATGAATTGATTTGGTAAACATTTGCTACATTTTGACCAGAGTGGGAACCTTAGGCAGCTCAGCTCTGTTTTCATGGAGTATATTTCCTGTATGTAGCTATGAACTGTTACTCAGGGAGCCAATTGTGCAGTGAGGGAGAAACAGTTCAAAAATTTGGGTTAAACACAGGTTTTGACTTCCCAAAACTTGTAAGGTAAACAAGTATTTGATACACAGAGCATCCAGCATCACTAAAACACCTTTCTGAAAAGAGTGAATGGATTCATCTTAGTATGTCACATTTTGGATATTTCAGAGTTTAATTGCTACATGGATTTTGCATATACTCTAAACAAAGTGCAGAAATTTAGCTTAAATCTTGATTGAATGATCAATGATCACCAGGAGCAGAATTTTCCACTTCTGCTACCTTTTCTTCTTTATATTTGGGCATTTATTGACATCTGGATCCAATTTGACTGAATATGTAATTGTAAATACAGTGCAAATAATCAGATCCCCTTTTTGAAAGGAATGTCAAGCAAGCAAGCCAAATAGATTTTGCCCCAGATATATTCTCAGCATCACTTATTTTAGAAAAATAAAGCTTTTTAGGAAAGCTGTTCCTATCTTCATGCATCTATCACTGAGAAAAACTGTAGTGGTTGTCTGTAGATGGAAAAAACCAGGGTTAATTCAAAAAGTAGTTTGTGGGCTTTGCTTACCACCTGTCAGCTAAGGACTAGCACTGTAAAGAACAAGTTTGGAGGAGAAGCTGAAAAGTACCTCCAAGAAACTTGTAACTGCTATAAATTCTGACCCATCAACACTGACAGTGGAATCCTTTAATCTGATTTTAAGCATTAAATGTTAGGCATTTGGTCTAAATTGGTTACTAAGGTCCATTGTGTGGAGAAATAGACAGAAGTCTTTTTGGATGGTGATACATCCCAGCTTTCAGACAATGGTGCTGATACAGGATAGACTGTCCTCTGAAGATATCTTTCTGATTCCTTGAGATTTGGAGGGACATTCATATATTGCAGGCACTTAACCCTTAAATTGCTAGTCAATGAGACAAATCCCAGAGCAGATCCTCTAATATCAGCAATGGTCAGGCATAATCTATTGCTTGAATTCATAAGTTTATTGAATAATCCTTTTTCAATTATAGTAATAGCAAGGCTTGGCCATGCCACTTAACAGAAGTGAGAGGGGAGAGGTGACAAGTGAGCTGTATATTCTTCACACATGCTTGGAGCAACTTCTGTGGATACCGAGTCTCAGGGACACTTCTCATTTCTGCCACGTTCCAGGTGGGAATTGCTGCAGTCCTGTTAGTGCTATTTATTGTATACCTAAAAGTACCCTGCTTGGCACAGAGGCCACTTTCTCATCTTTCATAACATAAGGAATATTATCTCCAAAAAGTGTTAAGTTTTTATCTTCATTTCCACATTCACTTCCTTAGGCAATACTAGATCAGTTTTGCACTACATTTTTGCTTCTAACCCTAGTATCAATGTTTTCAGCTGTCTAAAACTAGTTTAATCCAGTACAAGACCTTTCCCTTGCATATATTTTTAAATCTGATTTTTACTTATCTGTAAGTACACATCATGCTATATATGAAAACAGAAAGCTTTCTGAATTGGTAAGAGCACACATAAAAAGAAGGTGCGGAAAAGAACCCATTTCATAGCTCTGAAACCAGTGACCACAATATGTCACATGAGACCACCCCACAGCAAGCAAGAAATTAGAAATGTTGGGGGCTGTCAAACACCAAATTTTCACAGCAGATTGGCAGAAGGTTGTTTAGCACAGATGTTTCTGTAATTGTGATACACTGGGAAAATTCTCAGTGTTCCAACTTCAATGGCTTCCCAGACTCACACTTCCACCTGCATGGTGTGGTGGTCTGCTCTGAGCACACTGCCTGTAATGTGAACCATGTGCTAACATGTGCCTTGCTCAAAAACCTGTTAAAACCCCCTTCCCCCCATGTTCTCCTGACTTCTTTAAGCTTGTTTCCTCATTTCTATGTTTAACGGATTTACAAAATGGAGAAAATGGAGACACCAGAAATCTCATGGGACTGGAGGTGTGGGATTTGGTCAGGTACTTCCAGTTTGGTCGAGAACTAAATTTGCTCACTGCACTGTGCAGGGTATACAAGGGTCTTTGGAAAGACACGTGGTGGTTTTTTTTGTAATTGGATGGCCAATTTGTGGGGGAAAAATTGACACATTCCTTCGTTTTTTTTCAGGTTAAGATACTATTTAAAAAAAAAATTAGTCACGCAAATATATTTCAAGCCATTTATTTTTCTTCTGGGCTGTTTATTTTGACCAAAACTGTTATGATTCTTACTAGATCTCATGTAAAACTTTGCCTAAGTAAAGCTCAGTGTGCTTTCAGTTCTCATTTTATACTTGCTGTCAGAAGTTCACTACTGAACTCACCATTGTGCATGTGTATGTTTGCATGAACAGAGAACTCTCAACCTCATAACACAGGGAATGTGGATCAATATTTTGATAACACTTTTATAAACAAGTAGCACAATGTGGGTGCCAGAAATGTATAAATAATTTTTATTAAAAAAGGTGTATGTAAAAATGCTAGTAAATTACAGAATATAATGTACATGAATTCAGCACATATTCTGTAGGAAAAAAAAACAAAACAAAAGGCAATTTTCTCTCATAATCCTGGTTAAAGCAAGGCAAGTAAATTGTATATTACTTATGTTTATATATATACTCTCACTTACTGCTTACTATTTTGTACAGGTACCATAAAATTGATAGTAGTTACAGCCAGAGCTTTTTTGAAATATTCCTGCAGAATGTATTTGCACTGGAAAATTGCTGATTTACAAAAAACTTCTTCTACAGAGGGAGAAGTTTTCATGAAATTGCTTTTAAAGGAAATATGCAGAACTATTTTGATAGGATAAAACCTATTAATTTTGTTATTTTCCAAAATAATAGATACACTTTTTGATCCTACTTATTTAAAAATTAACTATAAAGTCTTTTTAAAATTATGATTTGGAAGACATACTTAACTGGCCTACAGAATTTAATTTCACTGGGAGCTAATTTTAAGGATCCTTCCTTCCTTCCTTCCTTCCTTCCTTCCTTCCTTCCTTCCTTCCTTCCTTCCTTCCTTCCTTCCTTCCTTCCTTCCTTCCTTCCTTCCTTCCGAATATCTTTGGTTACAATATCCATGCTATTGATACTTGAGAAATGGTGTAGGTAGGGAATTTGAGCTATTCAAGTCAGGTTTTTTTTGGGGGGGGGGTAATGCAATTACAGTTTTAATATTGAAAAGTCCATATAGTGATAATAAATTTTTCAGTAGAAGTATTTTTACACAGTTTGAACTCTGTCTAACCTGGAAAGGTCAGTTTTACTGTCCTAAAATGGCACAATTTGCACTTATATATCAGTTAGAAAAGGAGTGCCACATGTGTCATCTAAGACATCACTGTGTCACCTAGAAAAACCTTTGAGCAGGAAGAAATGATACCCCCAAGGACTTAAGGAACCCTTTTTTCCTTGCTGTTGGTAATACTAAAATAGCACTGAGGCAAAGATGGAAAGTACAGTGTCTTTGTTGCTGAGAAGCAGGGCTGCCTCTCTGGGTGCTTCCCACATCCCATGGAAAATGGCTGAGAGCTCTTGGCAGCTCTCCTGGTCCCCACTGACCTTGGGCCAACGCTTCACTGCGAGGTCACTGGACAGCAGATCGATCACCCTGAAAGTGCCAGATTCTCAAGGGTTACACAAACAACCTCCAGTAATTAAAACTAACTATAAAAAAAGTCCATTCTCCTTTTTTTAAAGTGGCTGAGTCATAGTTTGAGAATGGAAAAGGGGACAAAACCGCTGAATAAATTCATCATAATAAATAATTTGTTTACTTCTATATATCAGGCCTGGTACATGACAGCATAAGTGGAGATGAATGTGAATACCCTCTATAGCTATTACAGTGAGTATTTTTCTCATATTCAAATTAGAGCTAACTCAGACTAACACTGCAGAATAAAGAAAAGTGAACATTCTACAAATGATGTACTAAACATGTTTTATTCTGATAGTGATGCATGAGTAACGGTTGAAGGAACAACCTCACCTGTACTCTGAAACAGATTCTAGCTCAAGAAGGAGCAGATTTAAACTGGCTTAAATAGCAGTGATTTATATGATATTAAAAAAAAAAATCCCTTTCTATTACAGTTCAGTTTTTAATTTACCAGAATATCAGAACTTTGACTAGCTTTGCAAGTCTTCAGACAGAAGTAGATGTCACTTTTTTAGAGACACAGAATTTTTATCTAAACACATTCTAGAAATAATAGTCTGAAATGTTTTAATTTAGAAAAAAATTTAAACAAAAAGTACTCTTGTTTTTCACTGAAATTTGCTTTGTTGACAAAAAACCAACAAACTAAAAAATTAAAGCTAAAGTCAAGAATTTAAACATTGGGGATTGTAATGTATGTCTTTAAAGAGAACTGAAAACTCACCCAAAATCATAATATTTAAAAAGTAGACATAATTCTTACTTTCTTTATTTGAGACAACAAAAATTAGTAAAATGTTACCTTTTTTTTTTTTTCCCTTTCTTTTCATTATGCAAAATCTAAATTAGTTGTAAGGAGCTTTCAGAAGATTGTTCTTGTGTAGTGGACATTCTCAGTGTAATAAAATGTACACTTGAACCTCCAGGATCCTTGTCTTTTACATTCTATTAAGAGGAGGGATGTGAAGCCTGTGCAATGTCAGATATAGTTATGAGTTAGCATGGTGGTTTTTAAACCTTCTGGAATGTTCACTTGTTCATTAAAAATTATGATGATGGTATAAAACTTTAACTATGTAGATTATAATTCTGTCCTGCTGACAGTTTAATACAATTAATACAATAAAATAAATTAATTGTTTATGTAATTTGCAGATTTCAAAGTGTCTGTCTCAAATGCTCCAGTGACCTCTTTAATAAAAGAAGTTACATACCTCAAAAGAAGCCTGTGTTTATGTCAAGTATTGAAAAGTTTCAGTGTCCGCATGAGGGGTAAGTAAAAAGATGCCCAAGTTTCTGTAGTGTTGCACTCCAAGATGCATCACATGTGCTTGAGGTTATGCATTCTCTGGTGTCATGAAAAGAATAAAAATTCAGGCAGTTTGTCACAATTACAAATATGCCTCCTTTTTAGTTACTTTTTCTCTGTAAGTGACGTCTTTCACTTCAAGATATGAAGTGAAAGATGTGTGCAATAATGAATTATCTCTTAAGCATTCTGGATTCAATACTGCTTCATGTACCGCAGGAAAAGCTGACACCGGATTTAAGTTTCTAGCTGACTTTTAATAAGTGTTGCATCCTTTTAAAAGGTAAAATAAACTTTCCAATATATGTGAAATAGCATTTCTTACAAGAAGCAATGGGCCTATTTCAGCACTTGAATGCTTAGGTTAGAATTCGTATGCTTTGACTTTGAAATTTAGATTCTCTGCCACGTCTTGTAAAGGACTCTTGGGAGCTTGAATAAACAGTTTTGAAGAAAATGCTTTGCTTTAATGATGTTTGTGTTTTCTTTGTAAACTGCAATGGAACCTGGTAACCCATGGAAGACATTTGCAGCTCCAAAGGTTTCAGCTATAGCTGAGAGAGAGGAGGTTGCACTGAACTCAACACTTAGAGCTTGAGATTGATGCTTTTGTAATGTGAAATTAGTAAAAATGAATAGATAGCATAAACAGACCTTCCTTCCTTCACCCTAAATTGCAGCAGATCTGGTGGTGGAAAATGTTTGCTAAAGGAGTATCCAAAGAGAAATACAAAGGCTTCAGCAAACTTTTATTGGAGGAGAGCTGAGCTGTCCTGTCCTTTCAGACCTTGAGGAAAACAGTTAGAAACTTGACCCATCAGGGCTGAGGGGAAATAACATAAAATCTTTTTTTCTGAGGAGACCTTTTATATCACTTTATGCATAGCTGGGAAAAAAAAAAAAAGAAGCAAGAAGAGCTGGGTAGACAGCTGGGTTAACAGTAGGCAAGCACTTGCAGCCTGGTGACATTTGTGAAAATAACAATATTTTTCATGTGTAGACTCCTCATTTAGGCAGCCAAGCCTTACAAGCAAGTGAGATCCCTGCAGAGTGAAATCCTTTCAAAGGGTAAACTAATGTATCTTCATACCAGATGCCTTTTTCCTTGCTCATTTATGTCACTTTCTTGCTACCCTGTGTACTTTTTTGAGCTTTTCTGAGCTTTTACATTTTTTTAAAAATGACTGACAGATGTTGTGGATTGAATGTCTATGGCACCAGTCTATAAGCCAGTCAGTTCTGCAGAGGAAAACAAAAAAAACCCAAAAAGACAAACCGAAAAGAAAGAAAAAAATCTGGGTTCAAATCCTTGGCTTTATGCCTTTTGCTTTCTCCAGCTCCTGTAATTTGACTTAATTTCACTGTCTCCTTCAATACTTATAAAAGTAGGGCTCACCTCAGACCTGACCTGCAGCAGCTCTTCCTGCTGCCAACTTGCAGTAAAATTTATTGCCTTGCTTTATCAGATGACACGAAACAATGCCAGCAATTTCTCCAGCGTTATCTATATGTGATCAAACGGCACTGAAATTACCCACACTGAGCAAAGATATGTTGTTTTCTCTTGAATATTTTTAACCTGTAAAGTCTATTGGAAGAATACTTGTTTGACAACAGAACTTTTAGCCGGAAGCTTGTCAGAAGGAGTACTTGACAAGCCAACATTCAAAAGTGCTGGGAAAAGGAATCTGATTTTATACTGCAGAACTTTGCAGTATCATTTGCTTTAGAGGTCAGCCAGCTAAAGTTATTTATTGTTCAAAAGGTGTTTTTAATCAATTTGAAAAATATGGCTTGTCTCCAACTATGCCTCCCTTCTCCACAAGCACCAGTAATCAGGATTAAAGAACTTTAAATAACAACAAACCACGCTTTGTATTTGTGCCTTGTGTCAACTCTGCTGTAGGAAAAGGAAAGTTGATTTTTCTTTTGTTACAATGCACTGAAAACGAAGTTGGAAAAAACCCCATCTTGCAGTATTTGCAAGTACCCCCAAAAATTCTCAAGCCCTCTGTTTCACAGTACTTTACACCTAGAATCTCTGATCACTCGTTCATTAAACCTAAGGATGAGTCAACATTTGCAGTGGAGTGAAGAAAATATGCTCATGGGGATGGAAGTCAGCAAAGTGTCTGTGTGTGCCATCAACCTGAAGGCACATTGACGAGAATCCATAAAGAGGACTGTCGTGTTCACGCCTTGCTGTGACTGTGCCTCTTTAAGCACTTGAGACCTTTTTCTCTCAATGCAGCTCTGCATAAATGTGGTGATGAGCTTTGCAAACCAATGGGGCTGTCCCTGAATTGCACTTTCGCCCATCTTCACCAATATGAATGGGACTCCTTTACATCTACAATAAACTACCATATATTGTACTTTTTCTTTTTCTTTTTCTTTTTCTTTTTCTTTTTCTTTTTCTTTTTCTTTTTCTTTTTCTTTTTCTTTTTCTTTTTCTTTTTCTTTTTCTTTTTCTTTTTCTTTTTCTTTATCTTTTTCTTTTTCTTTTTCTTTTTCTTTTTCTTTCTTTTTCTTTTTCTTTTTCTTTTTCTTTTTCTTTTTCTTTTTCTTTTTCTTTTTCTTTTTCTTTTTCTTTTTCTTTTTCTTTTTCTTTTTCTTTTTCTTTTTCTTTTTCTTCTTTTTCTTTTCCTTTTCCTTTTTCTTTTTCTTTTTCTTCTTTTTCTTTTCCTTTTCCTTTTCCTTTTTCTTTTTCTTTTTCTTTTTCTTTTTCTTTTTCTTTTTCTTTTTCTTTTTCTTTTCTTTTTCTTTTTCTTTTTCTTTTTCTTTTTCTTTCTTTTTCTTTTCTTTTCTTTTCTTTTCTTTTCTTTTCTTTTCTTTTCTTTTCTTTTCTTTTCTTTTCTTTTCTTTTCTTTTCTTTTCTTTTCTTTCCTTTCCTTTCTTTTCTTTTCTTTTCTTTTCTTTTCTTCTTTTCTTTTCTTTTCTTTTCTTTTCTTTTCTTTTCTTTTCTTTTCTTTTCTTTTCTTTTCTTTTCTTTTCTTTTCTTTTCTTTTCTTTTCTTTTCTTTTCTTTTCTTTTCTTTTCTTTTCTTTTCTTTTCTTTTCTTTTCTTTTCTTTTCTTTTCTTTTCTTTTCTTTTCCTTTTCTTTTCTTTTCTTTTCTTTTCTTTTTTCTTTTTTTCTTTCTTTCTTGAAAACCTCACACATTTTTCTCCATTTATACTAACCCAGCTCCCCCTCTAGGCAGAGAATACTATTAGTATCTACAAATGAGTAATTGAGGCACAAAAAGGTTAAGTGACAAATCTATGGGCTCAGAGAAAGTCCAGGGAAAGTGTAGTCACCATGTGCAACTTGAAGCATCTACCTCCATCTAACTCAAACACCTTGAGCTGTCCATTTCCTACCACTGATGTACCGAACAGCAGTGCCAAAATAATTTAAGTAGTATCTCAGGCCGAATTAAATGCTTCAAATACCTTGCCCCAAGTTCAGATTAGCACTCCCTTTCTTTACTTCTGCCAGGTTAAAAAGATGTGTCAGCATACAGATCAAATTCTGCCCTTGCTCAAAACATGAGCAAACCTTGAAGTTTGCAACTCCTGCCCAGTTGCAACTCTTGGCAGGAGATTGTTTAAACTCAGGAACACTGGTCAAATGTGGAATCCTCAAGTGTTGCACATTGTTTTGATATGTGTTGTCTAAGTTACCATTCAACATACGATCTAAGCTTTGGTAATCACAAACATTATGAAAGAAAGAAATCTGAAAGGGAAAAGGGAAAAAAGGCTAACTTCTGTACTCCAGGTCACTGGGAGTTTACATGTAGAGAGAAAACTCCAGCACTGCTACACTCAATAGGAATTTTGCCCTTGGCTTCAGAGGAGCCAGATTTTCACCCACAAACTTTCTATGTGATGTGTTCTCATCTTCCAAAAATCTACGTTGCTTTTTTAATTTGCTTTTTTTTTTTTTTTCAATTTGATGACAGAAAGTAGGTTCAAAACTTAATTGCAAATTACAGTGCAGTGATTTAGATGTAGTACCCTGCATTTTCAAAACTTGGTCTGTTATGTTTATTTTTAGCTAAGTTCTTTCTTCCTTTCTTCCCTTTTTTCTTTTCCATAGTGGCTTTAGTGACTTCTACAGAGTTTAATAAACTTACCTTCTTTCAGTAAACTATTTGAAAACAACCATACTTTTATAATTAAAATTTTGCTTGCTCCTACCCTACAAACATGTTGTCAGCTACGTAAAAGCTAAACTATCAAGTGTTATTTATTTAATTATGATTTTATGTAGTTGTTTAGGAGAGTTTATTGGGTTAGGTTATTTAAACTTAGCTATGTTTAACAAAATATGCACTGTACAGAATTACATCAGATTTGTATAGCCCGTAATACTATACTGCTATATCAGCATTTTGGTTCTGTATCAATATTTCAAGGTTTTTTTTTTTTTTGCTTTTTTTAATGGTGAAGATGAAGCTGTCTTCATGGAGAAACTCCAGTAACTTTAACAATACTTTACCTGTAGAAGACCTGCCATTGAGTAAAGTTCCCAAATGCAATATGACTCTGAATATTGTGCCCTTAATATTGTATGAGCACTGTTGGTCCCTCTTCAGTGTTTCTACATTCAAAAGCAGGCTGGGGGAAGAACTGGTGCTTATAAACTCAGAGTGGCTGGAATTCACTTCATAACTGGGGTAGAAAGGGCTTGGGAATTTTCTCCTGCAAGGAGTGTTTCTGTCAGCTGGTTGTGCCGGGGAGAGCACCTTTTGTGGTGCTAATCCTGGTCCATGTAAGTGGGACTGCTCTGAGCTTTGCATCTGATTCCTGTGCTGCCCCAGCCAGCAGAGCTGAGCTGGCACATGGGAGTGGAAATAACCTGGAAATAACCAGGTACAGAACCCCTGTGGATCAGTGCAGAGGAGCAGGAGCTACATCACAACTGAGTTGGTCTAGTGAGCTGCCTCCAGGGAAACAAGCAAAGTGCCTGTGCTTGTGGTGAGGCCATGGCTGACTCCTAAATAAGCTGGTGGTGCTCACTGTAGTTTTTCAGGATATTCCAAGTGACCTACCCCTTTTGGCCTGGATGAGAAGGAAACCAGGGAACTTGCTCTTTACAGATTAGGTAGCTGAAACTCTTTGGCATTGGCTGCAATGAAAAACTGCTGGCTGTGGATGCAGAAACTACTACTGCTAGAATATTGAAATTATTCTAGTTAATGGAAATAGAAAGTGATTTTGTGTGCATTAGCAGAATTTTGTTGAAGAGAGCTCTTTAAAAAAGGGGGGAGGTTTAAAGAAAAGGTGTGGGAAGGACAGAGGAATTTTAATGTTTTTCTATCCTGACTTTTTATAGGAATGGTGCTATTAATGGCTTAGTGAATGCTTGTTTGTCTCCATGTGAAGGAAGATGGATGTGTGAAGAGTCACCCAAGTTCCAGGGAGAAACTGAGCAAGACAGATTAGTCCCACCTCAGCCTGACACCTGGGGCACATCCTTATCTAGGGGGGAAAATGGATCAGAATGTTACCGCCCGTTTATTTATTCTCCTTCTGTTTGGAGACTTTCCCTGATTAATTACTCTCTAGTAATTGCTGCTGTTAACTAATGTCAAACCTAATTAACCTGGAGTCCCTTCATCCAGTACCTTCACCATCCCTTTGCAAAGACGAGAAGGTCATCAACAAGGAGGTTCTGAGGATGGCCACACTTTACCCATTCGTTTATTTGCTTTGGGCCTTGTTTGCTATTCCTGCTGCAATGCCTGGCGACAGCTTTCTAGAATTCCCATCAAGTCTAATTGGCCTGCTGAAGCAGCAGTGAACGCAAGATTTAAGAAATGTTTTCTTTAAAAACTTCTGGTCCTACAGACACTTTGAGATCAAGTTTCACTCTGCTGAAATCACACACGATTCCCTGTGATTTTCATGAGAAATACTGCAAGAAAGTATTAAAAGAGAAACATGTCTCTGTGGTTTGGAGGGACTGATGGCCAGGGGGGTTGAAGAGTGGGTGGTGGTAACATAGCAAGGCATCTACAGAATCTTTAAAGGTTGCCAAAATTAACACATACAAGGTATTCAGTATCAAAGTTTTCAATATTTGGCTCCATAAACACAATACCGGTTGCAAAAACAAAGCTAAGGATTTCATGCTGATTACTTAAATAAAAACTGTTTAATTATGAACATTTGGGAAATGAAGTTATGAAGGGCTGACCAATATTGCTATGGCTTCCTAGTGTTCCTAGCAGACTGTGAACACCGTGCCAGCATCTTGCTGTGTAGTGCATTGTAGATCCACCTACGATAAACAGCCCCAAGGCTCAGTGTGGCTCGGGCAGAAGGAGGTCTCCCGTCACTGAAACCCACGGCTTTTAGTTTCACTAGGGAGTGGACATTCCAGTCCCATAAAAGCGACCAGCACTGTCTGTGGGGAGGCTGATCAGTCATATGAATATTTTATCTGCTTATAGGTATTTTCATAGACCAACACTAGAAGATTTATTTCAGAGATATGAATAAGTCAAGTTGTGTTAGTATTCAGGAGATACTGGATTACACTTCAGATTGGTCACAAAGATTTAGTTTGTCTGTTTGATTTTCTAAGACTACCACTGAAAATATCTCTTGGAAATTTCAGTCCTGAATTACTCCTGTATGTGTCTGAATTTTCAATCTCTCCTGTCCATCCCCCAGACAGGCTGCAAACAATTTTTCTGACTTAATTGCTTCGTCTCACCACTTACAAGTCTCATAGATACAGCTTGCAGTCGAAACTTTGGACACATAATTGGAAAAACTCTAATATGGTATTAGAGTAATGAGTTCCATGTTCTCAAAAACACAGTTTTGGGTCCCATGATTTACACTAGAGTGTGTAGCAGAGCCTATTCCCAGTCAGTCACCCCCTATCAGCTGGTGAGCACTTGGTATGACTACCATGTACCACCTGTTAAGGCTTTTCAGTCACTACTGAGATGGTAGAAAATCTCATAAAGCTAACACATTGAACATTCTTTCCTGCCCTGTTGCATTAGAAAAAGAATTGTTTATGAAGTGAATTCTACACTTCAGAGTCTAGCATTACAAGGTAAACTACCTTTTATTTTAATTTGCTGTAGAAATTTAGATTACAGAAGTTCAGTTGTTGTTTTACAAGAAACTAAATATTGATATTGAAAAGGAAGGTGAGGACAATAAGTATCTAGAGTTCGAAGTCTTTTAAAGCATTGTGTATAAGTCATTCCCAACTAGGAATCCAAGACGTAATTTTAATCATCAGATTGAATTAGTGTACTGTAATTACTTATTCATTTGAAGGCTGGCATGTTTTATCATGATACTCCTTGTGTTACCAGCACTCACACCTTATTTTCATCTTCTTTGGACTCCTCTCCTTTTCTTCACTGTAACTCTTCTGTTATGAAAGTTCTAAAACATAGCACTTAATAGCTATGTCTCACTACTAAATTAAACAAAGACACTAATTTTCAGCACAGAAATTTACTCACCACTCATATTTGATTGCTAGTCTGGTGCCTGATGTCTTTGCCCTGGGTAATTTCCTGTTTTCCCTAAATGATCACTGGGCACACTCTTGGAGTTTGAAAATATCAGGGTCTATTCCCACTAACTGGTTTGGGCACAGCCATCCCACTTTAAATCTGGAGTCCTCAGAAGTACACAAGTAGTTTTTTCCTATCACACTAAGTTTCATGGCTAGACATTATCTCAGATAGGTCACTTTGCATTCCTTCTTTCTTCTCTCAGAAGTCCACTAAGAGTCATTCAGAATTAAATAATGTAATTCAATGTTAATTTTTAAATAGCTGATGGTAGGATTGTGCTCTCCCTTTGATTCCCCTATGAAGGCAGAGTCAGTGGAAGAGACAAAACTTAAGAAAAAGGTATGCCTAACATTTCTAAGTAAGACACATCAGCACCATCAGCAGAACATTTAACCTGCTTGCTGTAAGGACTGAACTTTATAGACTTCCCATGAACAATAAGGACAATGAAATTGCTGCAACCATCTAAAGCAAGAAAGGACCATTTGTTCCAGCTATACACAAACATCTATATTTGACAAAAAACTATGCTGTTATTATTAATTTTTACCACTCATATAAAATATAGTTAGATTGTTAACAAAAAATAGGTGCAAATATCTGTTTTTTATTTATATGATCCTAAGGCCTAAAGAATATTTACCACCTTGAAGAAAGAGTCTTTTGTCCTATTATTCTCTTACCTTCCCCGTGCAAGTAATAATATGAACAGGTGGAAAATGGCAGAATTCCTTCAACTCTGATGTCCACAGAGTAATGATGTCAGAGTGAATAAATTTTAAGAAAAACCTTCTTCTCCTCCCTTCTCCTCCTTTGTCCTTCCTTCCTCTCCCTTCCCAGTAGTACAGAGCAAACCATCCTAGAAAAGGAAATATGGCAGGAGGTGTAGCCAGACAACATCTGGCTGAGAATCTCAACTTCTGGAGCTCTGAAACTGCTTCTATAATGGCAAGTTAAAGACTACCTGGAAACATTCCCAGACACTGAAACCCTGCACTGTAAAATTGTTAGCATAGAGCCTGGAATGGCTTTGACCCACTCCAGCTAACCCCTTCCCAAGCATTCCTAGATAATGTGCAGGAGTCAACATTGCTGGGGAATCACTGCCAGGAAGCAGTCTGGGTGGAGTTACAATTTAAGCTAAAAGACCTTAATTTCACAGATGTGGCCAAACTGTGCCACTTGGCCAGTCCAGGGGTCTTGGCACTGTTTAGTTTACTGGTAGAGGTGTTACCTGAAACTTCCACGTTCTGTCCACATGTACAATTGTTTCTGCTACAGATTAGGCTCTGGTTTTCTGGAAATATTTCTAGCTGGTGTATTGCAAGTGCTCATGAGATTGCTATGCTGAAGATATTTTACTATATATTTACCATCTCTGGTATATCTGAGTGTTTCACAGATACTTCTGAGTGTTTCACAGATACTAACATACCTGACTATACAAGACACATGAACAGAGCAGGATTATAAATGCGTTCTGAAAGTCATACATAGATCTGGAACAAGAAGATATCTTTAAGGCCACCCTCCCCCATCCACACACACAGACACCCAACCCCCTTCTACCTATGATTTTTTTTTCTTCTCAAAATATGACAAGTGATGTCCTTGCACAGATGCTTTGCAGTCACACTGAGTCTACAATTTAAGATGCCAAAAACATTTTAAGGAAAAATAATGGTAAAGAGAATTTCCCAGATCTACTTTACTTCTTCCATAAAACTGCACAAATGAAAAGGCTTGTTACTGAAATTTCCTCACAGATACCTCTTGCTAGAGCTACAGCATCTCTGAAAACATGACTCACTTACAGATATCAGTACTAAGTGCCCACAGTTTTCCTTGACTTCATATCTGTACAAGTCAAAGAAACACCCAAGGATGCATGAGACTGGTATGCAAATATAGTCCCGAGGAAGGCAGTTTTATGAAAGAGCAAAAAAGGAGACAGGTAGAGGAGAAATGAAGCAATGGATAGATTTATAACTGAGATTCAGCTATAAAAAACCTTGGGAACTCACAGCCTAGCAGAATTGTGACTTGCATCCTTGGGTTTCTTTGACTTGTGACAGATATGAAGTCAAGGAAAACTGTGGGTACTCACTGAATGTTTGAATCTTGTACATTGTTTGTTCTTTCTCTCTCTTTGAAGTATCAAACTTAACAGAAAATCTCGCTATGCACATATCAAAACCCCACCCCCTCCAACTTTTCAATTTTCATGTTGTCCAAGGAGCTGAATGAAATTCCTTTATACATTATCTATTCCTGATCCAAAGTAGAAACTTAGTTTAGGGTAAAAATTAATTCACTGGGCAAAATTTCTGAGGGGATTGATTTAAAAAAAGGGGTATTTTGTTTTATTTTATTTTAATAGAGCTCACTGGACTCGTTGAGCTGATTAATAACACTAATATTTCCAGAAAGTCTGAAAAAAAAAGCAACAGCTACATTTAGAAGAACTACTTTTCAGTTATAACTGGTTTGTGATCAGAAAATATTTTATTACAATGACAATTTGTTCAAGATCTGGGAAAAAATGAGACTAAGAATAAAAATTAATTAATATTTGAGAAAATCAATCAATCAATCAATCAATCAATTAGCAATCACATTGTAGCTTGAGTTAACTTCTTGTTAGGCAAAGCAATGTGCAGAGAATTTTACAAAGAGTATAAAAGTTATCCTCCATATCTGGAGTTGCTAACATTCTGTGTCTCGTGGCATTATTTAAGCAACAATTTCACTCCTGTTTAAAGAATTAGGAGTGAAATTCTGTTTCAAAAGTCCTATAGCCAAATGAAGCTATAAATGGGGTGCACTTTACAGTGAAGGCAGTTAATAATTTGAAAAAAAATTGCAAATAAATATCATCAATTCTCCATTAATATCAGTCTTTCCATCAGAGCTGTGTGGCTGCAAGAGAGAAACTAATAAAAGCAGAAGTTATCAAAAAGTAATGGAGAGTAAAAATTCCCTCAGCCTTAAAAATCCTGAATATTTCTGTTGGCAATCATCCACACACGCTTCATCAGTCAAGAGAAGCTCAGCAATGGAAGAGAGAAACAGAAATTGCCGACTTTGTTTTGCATTTACATGGATGAACTTGACTCTTAAAGGACTGCAGAAAAGTATATATGAAATGGATACTTAAGCTGTGCAACTGAACTTTTTTGACTTCTGTCAACCAACTCATGAAATGCTCTAGAGTTGACAAGGTTAGAGCAGAACCCGGAAAGTCTGTAAGAGTTTACAATATTTATTAAGAAAACAAGCAAAAAATTCTTAAAATGTTTGTCATCACACAACAGCCTATGTTATTAGGTCTTTTGTACTGTGTGATTTGATCAGAATTTCCTCCTGCTTTGGACTGCTATTTACACTTGCTCACGTTTCTTAAGATGTCAGATCTTTAAAGCACAATTTGGATATTTCTGCTCTCAGAAAATGTAACCTCAATTGGATTATCTTTCCTTCCTTTGTAGTGAGTACATTCCTTTGCCTTTTTCCATACCTATATTTTTTTTATTTCTTTGAACAGTTCACAATATATTTATGACGTTTCTAGTGCTCCTTTGCTGGTAAATTTTATCAGCTTCTGCAATATCTCTGAGCTGCTGGTCTGAGGACATGCAAAAAAGGATATATTTTAGCAAAACTCCTTGTGCCATGCAAGACAGAAAAACAAAGTATGGATTTTTGGCCTCATTTTTGCGCCAGGAGTATTTTGCCTTTGCTTTCAAAAGATTTATTCATCATTTGATCTATAGTCCACCAAGTCTGGGGATGAGATGCTACCTGCATTTGTCTGAGCCTGTAAATTTGACAGGCAATCCATTTTTAGGCAATTGTGAGGCATTTCTTAACACTTCAGCTGTATGTCCCAGCTGGAAGCAAATATGCCAAATCGGTTATTCTTAACACGTGCAGACAGAATTTTTTCTATTTGTGCTTGACAGATTTTTTTCAGGGATGTCAATTTCCTTCCCTATCAGTTTATTAGTAAAATCTAAGTGTCTTTATCCAGTGGCTCCAGCCAGCTGCAAGTTGAGCCTAAGATATTGAAATAAAACATCACTGTTTTTACTGATATCTCAGCCAACATCTCCTCTTGCTCAGCCTTCTTCTGCCAGCTACAAAAAGAAAAAACAAATCCAAAATGCAACAAATTCCCAACTCTATTTTTAGCAGGAACTGGTATTTTGTAGATTACTCAGAAGCCAAAGTTAGTTATCACAGAATGGCCTTAGATGTTTGTTCTCCGAGATGTACAATCAATCTGTACAAAGACACCTCTGATGCACTTTCTTGGCTCCAATTTCTAGTAAAGAAAAGTTTCACAGTTAAATACACTTGCCATCTGCACAGTACAGTAAATCAGATCCCATTGGCAAAAATGTCTCCTGAAAAGATCCCCTTAAATATCTTTGATGTCATAGTTTTAAAATCGTGACTTCTTTTTGATATGTCCAGATCCCTTCTCCAATGGCATTTCCAAATGTCCCTGCTAGTTGTATCTTTCTTATAGATCTAACAAAGAAGTAATGTTGGACATTGACTGGGCTCAAGAGATGGTTTAAAATTTAGCATCCCTTTCCCTAAAAGACATTGTTTGGGGATTCTTACTACTTCATCCATCTTTCTCTTCCCCCCGGGTGGCTGGGAAGGACCATCCCATCTTGGCTCTGACCCTCCACTCCTGCTACTGTTGTTGATACTGCTGCTGACTCTCTGTAGTCATGATTGATGTCTTGCTGACAGGCACATAAATCACGCCTGTTCATAATGGTTAATGTTGGTATTTGCATGTATTAAGCATGTTTTAGCTCTGAGACGCTTAGCACCATGTGTGCTGCATTCATTCTGCTACCTCAGGGCCTTGGAGGGAGAGGAAGGGAGTTTTCCATTTATAGATAGTTTTGTTTGGGCAGTGGGGAGAGCAGAGACCATTGTTAAAAAGCCATCCAGATGAACAGGAATGAACTTTGCAGCTGCAGCACAATTCGCTCAGACTACAAGACCCTACAGGATATGTTGTCTGGCCGACACCACATCGGCAGCTGCAAACAAAGATGTATCTGCAGTATCACTGGATTTTGTACCCTGTGCTGGGATGTGAGTGCAAAAGAAAGGTGTTTCTTAAACCCTGAGGCTTTTACTCCCTCACACAGTTTTTTGTGGATACCTGGCCTTTTACAGATGATTTTTGAAGAAGGTGCAATTCCAATTTCATAGATTTTATCACTATAACCTCGTTTCCCCCGTTGGCCCAAAACAACCAAGAAACTGTGCTTATTATTTCATAATATAATTATCAGTCATGGATCCTATGTTTCTGTCCTCTCCAAAAGTTCTCTGAAGGGAACAATTTGTCCCAGAATTTGGCAGCCTGGACAGCCTGCAGTTTTTATGGATTCTCCTGATGGGAATGATGTTTTGGCAGCTGATGGAATCACAGAGGTATGCAAAAGCCAAGACTGAAGAAAATCCAGGCTCAAACCTCCAAATCTGCAGAGAGATTATCCCTTTGGGAATCTCCAGTTCTTCGATAGTCCAGGTCATGGACACAGCCTGTGACCCTCCCCATGCAGTTGTAGAAAAGAAATTTAATGTCATGAACCATTTCTTCCTTTGTAGACAAGGCTGTTATCTTTGCAAAACTAAAATTGGAGAGCAGATCTCCTACCTGGCATTATCCATTTGTGATGATAATCGCTAGTTTTACTTTTTACTATTAAATTGTTAGCAGAGTTGCTGGTGTAGTTTTAGGCTTTGGGCTTTGCACTATTCCAAAAGATACTCTTCATAGTTTGCGGTTTACAGCAGATCAGGTATCATTTTCACATGATCAGTTTTCATGATGTAGTTTCTAACTTCCCTTTAGACAATATTAAGGAATCTGCATGTGTTTTTACTCTTCTAGAGGCTACCTTAGTATGAAAAGAAAAAAAAAAAAATTATAATACAGAAAAACACTGCAGGATGGACCCCAGTTGAAACGGACATCTTTCAAACAAACTTTGCAGCAGGAGTTGTAATACAAGTCCAGAAGAGACACTTGCATTAAAAAAAAAAAGGAAAATAGTTTTGTGAACATTTACATTCTATAGAAAGAATTTTCTTTTCAGAGGGTTACATTTTTCTGTTATTTTGTAAACATACTCATTGCTCTACAGTATTTTTCCATTAAAAAATGGACTACATGACAGAGAAGAGTAGTCATAAGAAATCCTTATGATGAAATAGGTCCAAATCCTCTCTGCTCCTGGGAGTTGAACACAAGCCCTTTGGCATAACAGAGAGCAGTGATTCTTGTAAATGTCAGTGCTGATTAATCAGGGGCCTGGCCTGAACATACCTATCGAAGTAAAGCTGTCATTTATTTCGCAGGGGATTTTTCTCAATCAAAAAGAAATGCTCAAATATTATGTAGCTATAACTAACACTGCATTTGAAAATACTAGCTTCTGAAATAATGAAGGGGCATCCTCCAAAGAAATTTTTCCCAAGACAAAATGGCACATGAGCCATACTCCAGAGGTGAGGACTATGGATTTTTTGTCAGGCTCATTTAGACAGAATGTATTGCTCTTTTACCAAAGTTTTTCAGGTTTGGGACACCAACCCAAAGACTGAAGTCTAAGACCTTCTGGTTTGCAAAAGCAACATGGTCAGTTGCAAGAGGTGTTTTTTTTTTGTTGTTTTTGTTGTTGTTGTTGTTGTTGTTGTTGTTGTTGTTGTTGTTGTATTACCTTCTTCTGTTTATTTTGAGGGTGCTTCCAGACTATTAAGAGTGTTTTTCTAGAGAGTGTGACACTTTTCATATTGAATGACAAATAAGGAACAGGAGAGAATCTTGGTCACATGAAATTTTCTGTTAAATATACATGTAAACATACGCATGTTAAAAATTATGCAGTTGCTGTGATTGCAATAGTAAAAAGTGATCCAAGGAGAAGGTGTCTGGTTTTTTTCACTATATGAGCTCTGCCTGTTTCTTGACTTACAAGTCTTATAAAGATCCTAAGGATTAAATTTTGTATACTCCTGTGATCAACTAAACATGGTAAAATTAAGACACTATCCCTCCATCAGGATGAGACTTCCTGGCACATCTATAAGGATTACTACGAAATTTTGCAGATGATACAGAACTGGGAGTCACTGAGAGGTGCTGCAAACAGACCTCAACAAATTAGAGGTCTGGGAATGAGATGCTGGAGAGCAGCGCTGGGGAAAGGGCCCGGTGGGTTGATGGCAAAGTGAACACGAGTCAGCAGTGCCCTGGCAGCCAGGAGGGACAGCGCTGTCCTGGGGGCATCAGGCACAGCATCGCCAGCTGGGCAAGGGAGGGGATTGTCCTGCTCTGCTCTGACGTGGGGCAGCCTCACCTCGAGTGCTGGGGGCAGTTTTGGGTGTCACAATATAAGAAGGATATTAAACTATTATGTGTGTCCAAATGAGGGCCACAAGGATGGCAAAGGGCCTTGATGGGAATCCGTGTGAGAAGTGGCTGAGGTCACTTGGTCTGCTCAGCCTGGAGGAGACTGAGGGGAGACCTCACTGCAGTTACACCTTCCTCCTGACGGGGAGAGGAGGGGCAGGCACTGATCTTTTCTCTGTGGTGACAGTGATAGAACCTGAGAGAATGGCCTGAAGTTATGCCAGGGAGGTTTAGGTCAGGTATTAGGAAAAGGTTCTTCACCCAGAGTGTGGCTGGGCGCTGGAACAGCTCCCCAGGGAAGTGGTCACAGCACCAAACCTGACAGAGTTCAAGAAGTGTTTGGACAATGCTGTCAGGCACATGGTGTGATTTTTGTTGTGTCCTATGCAGGGCAAGGAGTTGGATTTGATGAATCTTGTGGGTCCCTTCCCACTCAGAATATTCTGTAATTCTGTGATTTTTGTTTAAATATGGGGATTTTTTAAAAATAATTTTGTTAGTATTTTAAGCTGGTTTCTCTCTCCCTGAAAGCATTTGTAAACTTGTCCTTACAAAAAAAACATTTCTGCAGAGGTGTGGAATATTTTAGGACACCTCAGAAATATTCTTCCCTGGATTTGCCAATAGCAGAAGGATTCAGCAGATGGCAGGATGTGGCCACTTCAAGACAGCCAAGAATCTGGGCCCCCACCCTCCTTTCTGAGCATGTGTAACCAAGCTGTCTCTCTGTCAGACAGTGGGAGAGAGACCAGTGTGGGAACTGCATGCACTATTGGAAAGCTTTTTAATGAATATCACTGTCATAATTAAGAAATTATCTTTATGCATTTGAACAGAGGCCCCACTTATATGCTATATGAAATTCTTACTTTGCATCTCTGGAAATCATAGAATATTTCTTTGCATTGGCTAGGAACCCACAACTTAGCACATGCATTATGGCAAGTATGAAAGGATTTTTTTTATGATCCATTAAGATTAAGAAGTACATGCACCCATTGCCAGCAAGCACACCATCTAATCAATCTTGCATTCCATTATTCTGTTTCATGCTATTTTTGATGGGAAAATTCCACTGGGTGGGCCGTCATCCCTTTTATAAATTAAGGAATAAAGTAAACAAACAAATAACCCACTCACAACCCAGACTGATTCTAAGGCTCACAAGGTTCTCATATATTAACTGACTGCATCCCAAAGTAATATCTATTTTGCATTTGAGTTCAAATTATTTCAATGAAAATTAGTGGCAGTTGTGTACATTTGGGAAAGTAAGGATAGACCCAGAAATACAATACTATTGCCTGTTTTTGATGGATTTGGAAGGCTCACAACCCAGCTTTCTATCAGGGGAGAAATCAGTGATACAGAATGTCTTAGAATCATTTATTTATACTGTATGCAACAGTCACTGAACATAGGTGGCCAAAGACTACATGTAAGCAAAACCTTATTTAGAAGTCTTAACCCAAAAGCCACTTTCAGGTTCTCAGGAAATAATTTTCACCAAGACCTAAATCTAATCAGGGAGCATAAGATAGGCTGAACTCTGTGGCTGTTTACAAAAGTTCCCCTATAAACCTGAATCACCAAAAACTAACAGTGCAACATTCCTTGAAAGTGCATGTATTCCTCATAGACTAAGAAAAGGAATGTGTAAGATTATATTTAACACAACCACCTGGTAACTCCCCTCCTACCATAACAACAGGAAGTTAATATTTTAAAAGGTGCTTAAGACTCTCAGACTTTAGTGTAAGTACATTTTATGTTCCGTAAAGGATTAAATACCCAAGTCCACTCACAAATAGGATCCAAAAGTGGCCAGAATGTAGCCCCCAGGTGCAGTGCTGTGGGTATGAATATTCTTTAGGCATGGAGGTGGGGTTCATGTGCCCACATTCAGTCCTCTGCACTGCAGGGATCTCTATCTGAGCTTTCTGCCAGCACTCCTTTTTTTGCCTGTGAAGAGAAACAGTTGCTTCTAAGGTGACAGTCATCTCATCCTGAAATAAATGACTGAACGAGATGTGATAAGACTTTACTAACAATAAAAAAATCTGTCAAAGGGTACTGGCTGAGGCATGGATTTCTACATTGCAGAGGTCTATATTTGGGTGAGAAGAATCCCTGTGCTTGCGTTTGTGCAGTTTTCACATAGAGAACCAGCCCAGCTTTGACATTTATGAGAGGCTCATCACCTAGTTTGTGCTTGGACTCAAGTAAGCTCTAAAAGAAAGACATGTCTCAAATCCTCAGGGAGTTACAATGCTGGAGGCCTCTCAGGGACGACCAACATGCTCGGAGAGAATATTGACAAAATGTTGTTATGGCAACTTTCTTTCAAAATCCCAGGCTAAGGCTCCCACTGCGACCACCTCTCCCTGTCAGAGGGAGGATAATGTTCCCCTTTACACTGTGGGATTCTGGAATGGCATCTCCCACTTTCTCCAGGAGCATTGTAACCCTGTTCACAGGGCTCTGACCTTCTTGCTGGAGATTTCTATTGGGCCAAAAGATTAAAACATTTCTTGAGCCAGAAAGAGAGAGCAGGTGTGACTCTGACATTTGATTGCTAGTGATTCAAGACTTAAGGGCATAGGCAAAGGAAGAATTGGGTGAACTGGGTTATAGGATGTTCTGTGAGAACAGTTTTACTGCTTGGCATGAGATAAATCTTGGCTAAAGTGCATGAAATGCAAAAACAAGAAAGGTTATGTCTCACAGGAGGAAAAGTATTTCATTTGAGTAAAGGAAATCAGAGGTAATATTGTAGCTTCACAGCCCATGTAATTTTTAATAAAATCTGCAGGTGGCTTGCTTCTTATGTAGCCTAATGTTACAGAAAGCAGTCAACTGTGAAAGTGTAAAATTGGAATAAACCAAGAACAAATAAGCCTCAAGTTTAGACATTTAACTGACTCTACCTTCACAGAGCAAGGATGAGATTGCTGTGAACACAGCCTACATTGCTGGGAATTCTTTGCATGTGTCCTTTGTATTTCAAGAGAAGAAACTAGGAGTCAAGTTTATTAAAGTTGATAAGGGAGGTGGAAGATTTTGTAGGAGTGTGCTTGAGCATGCTGACCTCTTCCAGACTTCCTTCAGTTAACTTTCTTGTGTGTCTCCAAATCTCAGAGGCTTCGGAGCTCAATTTTTAGCCTATAGTAAAGTATTTAAGCAAATATTTTAATAGCTTTTCAACTCTTGTTCAAACACATGCATTGCTCAGGAGTAGTTCAAGGGTTAATAAAAACACACAAACATAATTTATTATAAGTTTTTCCATAATGTGCAGAATGAAGATGTTTTCAGTAACATTTTAACCATTTTGCAGTTCATACAATATAAAAAGGAGCAGTTTAGGTTGCATATCAATTATGAAAACATTGGATTTTTCTGCTGCTTTGCACGGGAGGATCTCAGCTCATTTTCTACCAGCAAGAACAACATTGTCAGAGGTGCCCCTTCATGTTAGGGCTGATTTTACTCCATACCTGGAGACTGCATAACTCTGATTTTCACAGCAAAGGAGACTTTTATATTCTCCTTGGATATTTATCTCTTTCTCTGCAAAAGAGAGTCTTATCCATATCAAAATTTGACATCCAGAAATGATATAATTCAAAATCTACGATGAATACATATTACATTAGTTGGTAATTAGATCAGTAAAACCCTCGTGGCTGTTCCATCAGTTTCAACAAGCACTGAAATTCTGCACAGTGATTTCTGGAAGGAACGTAAAAGTCTGCTGCATGGGAATGCAATTGCTTGGGGAATAAGGCACAGTGTTTTCACTGAAGTTAGAATTTGTTCAGGACAGAAGGGTAAGTATTACAAATTCCCTTAAGGGACTTTAATTTGCTCCATCTACCTCAATAAGTGGTCACTACTCAACACTAGGTCATCAGGTAGTCCACTATGAGCCACTAGAGTAAGACTGTACAGCACATGGCTAGTGAAGAAAATGGAAGAGATCTACAAATGTGGGAGAAGTAGGTGAACCTCAAAAGGACTCCAAAAGCTTATGTGGGTCATTTCAACACCTTTGCTGTCTTCTGAGGTGTGGCATCCCATGGGAGCATTCTTATGAGAGATCAGATTGGCTAGAAAGAAATGTGTGACGAGCTGCTCTTGTAATATCCCAGAAATTCAGCTTGTTTTCTCCTAACTCTGGAAATTCAGGAAAGATTATGGCTTGAATTTTAAAAGAAGATAAAAGTTCTGAAGTATTTTATTTCATCCAATTTGGTTTGGTAATAATCTTCCACCCACTCCAATGGGTGTTTATAGCTTCATTTTGTATGGGATGGTGGCATTGGTACTAGCTACTACTTTCTGATATTCTCAAGCTAAAAGGTGCAATTTTGATGTAACTTAAATTTGTGCACCTGTAGTTATATTGGTTCAATAGGTTAAACCCAGAACTTTAGATCCTAACAAGCCTTAAACTTGGGACAAACGTGGGCAGAATTTCAGACTCACTTTTATTCATTTTTAATTTTTTAAATTAATTTCTAAGTTGTAACTTAAAAAAGTGGTTTGTTGTTTCATGTGTATAAAAGCTGCCATGTTACAATGGCTTAAGTACATATAACACCATCTTCAGATGCACCCCCTATATTTACCCTGTAAAGTTTATCCCATACAGATTTTTTATCTTCAACTCTGTTAGCAACAGAAAGTTTACTGATAAACAAAGGACCTTTACTTGGATAGTTTAGACCAGGTATTTTTAAACTAAACTCCAATTTATAATCCCTTTACCTTTATACTGGAATATGATGGCTCAACATAGGCAAATAAAAACTGTGTAATGTTTCTGTTTAACTTCCTTGGTAGTAGAGACGAAAATTCTAGACTGAAATGATATAGTATGACAAGAACCAACAGTCTGGCTAAATAGTCTTTCATTTCACTTTCGGCTGTCTGGATCAACTCTTTGTTGAGTTCAGTAAAAAAGTACACAACTGATTGTAATCTCCTCTATGCTAATTTTACATGAGTGAAATTTTGCTGGCTTTGATTACTTTACTTCTGAGTTATGCCAGCACAAGGTTACTGAGGAGCTGAAGATGTCAGTCCTTGTTGGCGTAAGGAGGTGTAGCATTAATGAAAGGATCACAGTCAGGTACCTGTAAACAAAGAGAGAAACAAACTTTTCTGTTTGATTCTAATCTCAGGCTTACTGTTTATATTGCCTATTTAAATAAGAATGTTCATGTATGATTCCATAAATAATAAACAGACATTCCAAGTACTATGTCAGGAGGAGTATTCTTAGCAAAAGGAAGGAATGTTGAGGTCCACCTGAAAAATTATTTGTCCCTATAAGCAATAACAGGCATATGTTCTACATCATATTTGGGCCCAGTCTCTGTGGCCCAGAACCAAAGTAAACACATTTTTCTGATGTAATTGTTTATTCTAGTTGAATTAGTGCAACGCAGTCATAGCTGTGAGAAACATTTTATTTGGATCAGCTCTCAACCAGAGGTTGCCTACCTGGCAAATCAGCAACAGTAGCTTGTTTTCATAAAGTCCTCCAAGTTTTTTACTCAGAGGAGCATATAAAAACATTTTAAAGCCTGGGTTGTGGTCCTTCTCCAGCTGACACTTGAGTAAATCAGAAGTAACTGCAGCGGAGTCAAGTGCAGCCCTCCCGGAATATGTGAGATGGGCTTTATGTTCATTCCCTTGCTGTTTTCCACTCTGACGCATTTGGCGCTCAGAACGCACTCACACACGGTTTGGCACACACACCACAGCTTCTTTCTCCTCCCTTTATTTCCTTGTGCAGGTGTTGGCCACCAGACCAACGTGTAGCAGTAGTGACAATAACTGGAGCCATCTGCCTGGGTGCTTCCCTGGAAATGCCTGCATTGCTCTGACTACTCCTTTGGAGTGATGCTACTACTTTCACCCTTAACTATCCTCATTCACATGCTAAAAAGCAAGAAAAGAATGTAGAAATTTTCACCCAGCACAAGAATATCATGTGCTTTATACATGATACATTTTTGAAGAAAAAAGTGTAAAGTTACAATTGGAAGATTTTTTTTCAATGTTTTAGAAGTTCAGCATAAACTAGAAATACTAAACTCCACAAAACTCTCTGTTTGGACTTTGGGAGGCTCGCTATGTTTTAGGAGGATTAAAACCCCATATGCCTCTGTAGATAGGTGTATTAAGAAATAAACCACAGGTAGCAACTGAGGTTGGGAAACATGGGAGTAAATACATAAAATGCTGACTGACTAAAACTATTTGTAAAACCGAGGTGTTATTTTTACATATTTTTGGGTATGAAAGGGATTGCACAATGTGATTTACTCCATATTTCTGTGGGGTTTAAATATGGAAGTTCCAACTTTTATGTATCATTTTTTGGAAAACAAGCAAACATTTTATCCTTTTTGAGGGGCAGTCAAAAGTGAAATAAAAAAGTTTAAAAGAAATAAAAGTTTTCCAAGCCAGTTTTTTAAAAACCAGATTCCTGAAAAAGTTGCACTTTGATTCTAATGTGAGTTATTACTATTCACTACTTCCCCATTATATGTAGAAATCTGTTCCTCACAAAACTAAAGAAATAATAAAAAAATTCAGATTATTTTTTACCAGTAATGGAAGGGGTGAATGGTGAAAAAGAAGTTAGGAAAAGAAGTGATGGAGAAGAAGGGAGCAATCGTAAGTCTAAAACACTCTCAGTGTGCTTTTGCTATACTTTAGCAGCGATCAAGTAAAGTGCAAGAGCAAAGGCAGTCAGTGACAGGAGTTTTCAGCATGATTGCCCAAAGACTGAACCTAACGTTTTATCACAGAACATCTAATTGAGAAATCTCACTGGCACAGTGTGTGCACATGGAAAGGAACTGATGTAGCATTTCTTTATACAGTATTCCCAAGTGATCCTCAGAAAGCCATTCAGTTATTTAACAGACAAACTATCTTTCTTTTTTTTTTTTTCTTTTGCACATATACAAATAACTAATGCTGAAAGCTATCTTTCTTCTGTTTCCTATATTGTTACACAGGTGGTTCATTCATTGAAAACACTCTCTGCTGTTCCAGATAAATTATTGTACAAACAAACAATGGAAACCTCTGCCCTGGCAACTGAAAAGAAAAATCCCAGCCATTGCATTAGTAAGGTTTCTCCAGCTTTACTCACTCTTTTCAATCAAATCCTTCTGTGAATCAAAAAGAATTAGCCATAAGCCATTTTAAACAAAAGATGTACATCTGGAAAGAGATTACCTAAGCACAAATGTACAACAGAAATCTGCAAGTCACAAAATTATAATCTTTTTACATTCTTGAAGCCTTAAGCCAAAATGCTTTGTTTATATTGTAAGTTTTCTGTTTGAGCCTCTTCTGCCTATACTCTTTCATGAAATGACTTTTGAATGTGAGGAGGGAAATCTGGTTCTAGGTGTTCAGCTGGATTGACCACCCTGTTAAATTTCATCCTCTGGGCCATGCTGATCTTCTCTAATGAAGATGTGGCATTAGCCAGTATCAAATCAGTCTTTGTGCTTGCAATTTCTCTTTTAAAAACATCTTTCATGTCTTGTTAGTTTTTCCAGCCAATAAAAGCTAATCATGCATAGAACATGAGGCTTCCAGTACTACTTTTAACCTGATTTTCTTGGGGGATTAATGGCAGAATCCTGTGTATTTAACTTCTGTCTAAAACTCAGGCACCTAAAAGTAGTAGACACCTCCCTTCCTAGCTGAAAATCTCCCACAGATGCTTTGCAAATTTTACTGGTCATGCAATGCCAGACATATCTGCCGTTGGGACACAGTGTTTGACTCTTCCCAACACAGTGATCCAGGACAGTATAAATTCTGCCTCATGTCTCCTCAGAAACTGAAGCTAGTGTGCTCAGAACTAGAACTAGCTGAAGTCGATGGAGACAGAAAGGGGAATTAATTTTATAAGCAATTGCATTGAATAGTAAGGAAAAATACAAACATATGAGGAAAAGACAAAATCTCAAGTTCCTTGTTGGGTCAGGAGAGAGAGGGAGGAAAGTAACACATGCTGGGCCTCCCTTGTAAGTTCTGAGGTCTCCTGTACCTTTCTCCAGGGACAGCCCAGGCAGCCTAGGGAACTGGTTTAGGGTTGCTAAAGCTGAGTCTCACTGCCTTTGTAGGTAACTGATCACCCCCTCTGATAACTCTTGATTTTGATGACTGGTTTCAACCACATTTCATACATCTTTCAGAGATAAAGTTCCATCATGCACTGTGAAAACAAACATCTGGGTAAAGGTGGGAGGCCTTATTAGTGCTGCGGAAGGAAAAGGTAGAAATTGGAGAAAACTTTCTTTCACTAGAAACCAGAGAAAAACTTCATGTGACCTGTGCTCATAGTTAGCCACTGAAAGATGCAGAATTCTCTCCTCTAAGGACCATGTGATATCTAATAATTGACTTTCTCTTACTTTGGATTATTCACAGAATCTCTCCTCCATGTATATTGTCTAATAACAATCAAGAGTGAATTAATGCTGTAACATTCATATATTTAATTTAAAACTCTGAGCAACCATGAAACACAAACCTGTCAGAAAAAAGGCTTCATTTTCTTGACTATCATGAAATGATCTCTCTTAAGCACTTCAACCACACTTCATATTAAAGTTTTAAAAAAGTATTCTTTATTTCCTGGTATGAAATAATTAACTGAAAAAATTAAGTGAAATTTAAAAAAAAAGAATAAAAGGAGAATGTGTGCAAATTGAGATTGTCTTGTGGGGAGGCAATAAAAAAGCAAGGCATAACATATTGATGGAAGTGTGCTACTGGGACTGATATACTCAGCATTGGTAAATATGTAAAAATTATTTCACCCTTTGCTATGCTGTATCTAGCAGCCATAAATTGGACTTTATTCATGTGAAGGGGCTAATGAGCAATGTCCACACAAACTCTAGGCTGCAATCACTTAGAAATTCCAAAAGAGTTGGAAGGGCAGTGGTGGTTCTCTATGTCCCTCAAACATCTCAAGGATTTTGTTCCATGATTACCACTCAGACTTAAGTGGTGTGTGAGAAATGATGAGAAGTCTAGGAGAGGATACACACTTGATTTTAAATAGAATTTTTAAAAAAACTAGCTTAAGGAGAGTCAGAAGATCGATGCTAAAATAGCTGAGAAACCTTTGGAATAAATACTAGTAATAAAAATATGCTTGCAAATGTTATATATGTTTTATGATGAGCTCTTGCTAAAATGGGCAAGGGAAAAGAATCTAATTTTCTTTGCATTTTATTGAGAAGGGCAGCCAGAAGTACTCCCACATGCTCTAGAGTATAGATAAAAGCCAAGGCTGGAGTAGCACCAATGTCAGATATTAGGCTGGAAATCAGTTAGAGTCTTTGATTTTCCAGAGGCCAACTCTACAAATTTTACAGGAGTACAAAATGAGTTTCATTCCATTCTTCCTCAAGGTCTCAAGAGACCTTTGAAAAGAGTTAGGAAATGTTTGCAAGGTGGTGTGCAGTTGCACCTTTCATAAAGAGGAAACAGAAAGCAAGCCACTGCTTGTGCAATAAAATAGCATTTTACCTCTTTGGGGGCATTCTGCTGTGCTTTTTTGAGCTCTGTCAGCTTCCACTTTGAGACAGCCAGGCTTCCTAATGGAAGTGCCTGAGTTTCCAGTACGGTCTGTGGTAAGAATGGATGCATTTGAGTGCCTCAGAGAGAAGTCCTGTTTGTGTGACTAATATACCCATAGGAGAAGTAAGAATTTAACTTAGGAACTCTAGTTTACTATGCCCAGGACACTTAGACAGAAGTTCAGGAGTTATTTTGGGCCAGCTGGATGAGCTTACACATTCATCAGAGACCCACACTTTGAAACTCTCCACATATTTATGCCTGACTTAGTATTATTCATTCACAGCCAGAGCACTGAAATGTTTGAAGATCTGGCTGAATTCATTTATTGAATGCAACAAATAATGTAGTGACTGTTTTTGTGCTTAGTGTTTGTCTCTATATTAGAATCTTATGAATAAATATGATTACTCTTATTTCTTCTTGGAATAATAAAAGGGGATTAGTTTTTTCCACAATATTTCTTGATTTTGTAGAAAGTAACAAGACTTAGACTCCTGGATCCATCTCTTTTTATGTATGTGAGATTTCTTATAATATATCTGCACAGATCCAGTGCTTTAAAATGCAGTCACTCCGCTGTTTTCAAATTTTATTATATGTATACCAGGTGGATAAGTGCTTTTAAGAAAATGCTTTCGCAGTTGCATTTTTTGGTGATTGTTTTCCTTCCAGACTTATGTTCCACATACATATATTAATGGAGAGAGAAAAATACAAAAATGTGAAGTTCCTACCCTTTCCTTAGTGTTCATTTTGGAGCTGTATTAGGGGTACTTTGAACAGCCTTGTTTCAAGCCATGAACTTATGAACTGATGATTTTATGAAATACAGCTCTAACTTCTATTATAATATAATCCTCATTCCTTTCATGACACAATTTTCCTGCAAATTTAGACCTTGCTTTGTTTTCCTGTAGGGTGTCAGGGAAGTACATGTCCACTTCCATCCACTGTACGCTGTGGCATCCACCAAGTGATCAGATAGGGAGCTATAGAGTACAAGCAGCTCCTTCTGAAATCAGTGTCTGAAAGCTTTTGCTAGGCAGTGGGTGCATGCTCTAGTCCCAGGGTAACAGTGTGTTTGGTCTTCTGATCTCTGTCCTGACAGCTGACTGTAAATCTGGTTTCAAACTTCTTCTCTTTCCATGTTAGAAAGTGAACTGGGCATTCATTTGAAGTTCTTTCTCTACACTGAGAGGAAAAGGTAAGCTGCTATTAATTTATCAGGGTCTTGTCTATGAAATTAATTAGTTTCCATTAACTATTCTTATTGTTGGTTTGGGGGTAAAACTCTATTTCCCCCAGAAAAGGTTAGCAAGAAAAGGCACAAAGAAACCATAGCAGGGGCAGACCCAGCGGCCAGCCAGCCTCTGGTGTTTAGGTCCACTATAGAAACGCAACTCGGTGCATTTAAGTCTATACTCAGTTCCATCATGCCGATGGAGAAAAGCAGCCTGGAAACTTTTGTCGGGGCGGTGTGGCAGGGAGGAGAGAGGTGGCGGGGATCACCAGGTGGCGCTGGAAGATGCTGCGAGCCGAGCCGAGCCGAGCTGAGCCGCCGGGCTGTGAGCACCGCTCGGCTCTCCTGGCCTCTGGTCCAAGGCTGTTGTTTGAAAAGCTGTCAGGAGAAACATCAAAGTTGCCCTCTTGCTGCAATTTCCCCTGAAGGGCTGTTCTGTTTCATGGGCAGTTGGGTTTGAGTGGAGGTTTCAGAGAGTCGTGAAATCACAGAGAATTTGGGTTGGAAGGGACCTAAGAGATCACCTAGTTCCAATCCCCATAAAATGGGCAGGGACAACTTCCACTAGACCAGGTTGCTCAAAGCTCCAAACTGTCCTGCCAGGGATGGGACATCCACAGCTTCTCTGGGCAACTTTTGCCGGTGCCTCGCCCCCGTCACAGTAAAAAAATTTCTTTGTAATATCTAATCTAAAGCTGGTCTCACTTTGAAACCATTGTCCCGTGTTATAGCACTACATGCCCTTGCAAACAGTTCCTCTCCAAATTTCTTGTGGGCCCCCTTTGGGTACAGAAAGGATGCAATGAGGTCACCCAAGGGAACAGGTCTTCTTTGGGTGTTCAGTATCCTCCTGATGGCAAAGGCCTGGGCCAGGAAACCTACAGCCCTCCTCCTTCCTCAAAAACACCCGACAGGTCAGCAGGGAGCCATAAACCTCGGGGTCTGAGCCTTGGGCCTACCTGCTTGAACTTCCCTGTCTTGCTGGTTGGCTTACCTAAATGGCTGAAAATATTGGCTCCTGTATAGCTGAATTAATTCTGTTTATGATTGGACTGTATTGTACTGTATAATGAGCTATGCACCAGTGTTTTTCAGTTGGTGGTGTCCCCAAACACCTTGCAGCCTGATAACTGTGTGTGAGACTTTACTTCTGTGCATTGAAATATTTCTATTTCAGAATTTTAAAAAAAAGGAAAAAAAGGAAAACCAAAATAAAAGCCCCAAACACCATCACCAATTGAAAAAAAACCCCCAAAATACTACAGAATTGTGCCTGTTATTTGGGACCAAAAGTTGAAAAAACTTTATTAATTTTAAACTGTTTGAGAATCAGTAGAGTTGAGATGACCTTCCTTGTTGTATATGAACTCTTGAGGGTGTTTTTCATGTTTAATCTTCCATTGAAAATGTGGGGTTTTTTAAATTTTGATTTTGTTGTTCATAGAATTGCAGAATCACAGAACATGCTGAATTGGAAGGGACCCATCAGGATCATGGAGTCCAACTCCTGGCCCTGCACAGGACACCCCAAGAGTCACACCATTTGCCTGACAGTGTTGTCCAAATGCTTCTTAAGCTCTGTCAGGCTTATCCACTACCCTGTGGATTCTGTTCCAGCGCCATACCATGCTCTGGGTGAAGAACCTTTTCCTAATATCTGACCTAAATCTCCCCTGAAAACTTTAGGCCATTCCCTCAGGTCCTGTCACTGTCACCACAGAGCAGAGATCAGTGTCTGCCCCTCCTCTTTCCCTTTCAAGGAAATTGTAACTGCAGTGAGGTCTCTCCTCAGTCTCCTCCAGGCTGAGCAGACCAAGTGCCCTCAGCCACTTCTCACATGACTTCCCCTCGAGGCCCTTCACCATCCTCTTTCCCCTGCTCCGGAGACTCTCTAATGGCTCAATATCTTGTATTGTGGCACCCAAAACTGTATACAATATTCAAGGTGAGGCCTTGTCAGTTGTTTAGAAACATAAATTGGGGAAAAGTCACAGAGAAATTTGAAAGCATCCTCTTTTTCTTCTGTTTGAGAAAATGGAGAGCATTCATTTACTTTTAACCTTTCATAGCAAATATTTACTGTTTTGACTATCTGTAGCAGTTAACTATAACAGGACTATAAGTATCCTGCCAGGACTTTAAAATGAACATATTTATCTGCTTTCTTTACTGTTTCCTAAGAGTTTATGCATTCTTTTCGGATCGCAGTTGGGGAATCTGATTTGTGTTCAGCATTAGTGCACTGAGAAAAAGTGCCACCTGTTGCATCATTAAAATCACTCCCTGCAGCCTCTGGGGATCTCTCTGTGTCTCTGCTTCTTGTATGAACCATCCTGATCCTGTTTTCCTTGCAAAATTTGATTGGATCACAGCTCAAAGAGCTGTGGCAGATGTACTGTCTGATGTTAACTCCTCAATGGCCTCAGAGCAGTTCCTGTGCACAGCACGTGCCCATCTGGGGCTGCATCCGGGGAGGTGCAGAGCAGCGTGGCTCTGCTCCAGCAAAGCACTTAGCAGCTCCTCACACAGAGCCATGGGCTCCAGCCAAGAGGGAGGGACTGCAACGTGACCTGTGCTGTGAATCGCGTTCAGATTTATGGCTAGAGCTGGCCTGAGAATGAGGATAGGTAATTCAAACATGGTATTTATTTTACATTGAAAGGGGTTATTCTCAAAGGTTCACTCAGTCTGATAGTCGCTCCCAAAGGCTCCCAGGGAAGCCCACCTCGCTCCTCTCCCTGTAGAGAATGTGTCTAGAGAGCTTAAGCTTGTGATGATCAAGAGATGCTTTATGAATACTCTCTGAAATGTCATGCACATTGTATTTTTCTAATCTACTCCAATTCCTGATCTCTGGGTGAGGTTTCTGAAAGGTCCTAAAGCATTCCAACATTTTTGAAAGTGTTGCCGTTTCACTTAATCCTTGGGTAGATAGTGTAGTGTCTTGAACCCTGTGTGTTATTGATCCTTCATTTCAATGTTGGTGCTACAGATGGCATTATCCTTGCAGGTTTTCAATTGTCCCTCCAGTTCACTGACTGAAGGTTGTGACTGACATGTCTGTGTATCATATGATGTTAGTTCTTTCAGTAATAATTTGGGTAAAAATGATGCAGGTTTTCACGTTGTTAAAGTGGTTTTATGCCTTTCAGCAGTTTTTACTTCAGCCAATTACAGTGAAAAAGGTTGTGTTGAATAAGTGAAGAATAAGATATTAGCAGGGAAAGTGGTTTACAGCAAATGTGCAATCTGGGTGATAAACCATTAAAATGATGATACATGACCCTAGAATATTTTGTTGTATAAATTGAGGCAGGAATGTGTCAGACAATCTGTTTTTGTACATTTTATACACTTCATATTCTTGATTGTAAGTCTATTCTCTTCAAAGTGTTCTTAACTTTGTTCTGGGTGCAGAATTAAACTGAGGATTGATCTTTTTGACACTCATAATCCTGTTCCATGAAGAATACAAAAGGAGAGGACAGTATCTTTGTGGACAGGGCTGAAGATGATTGGCAGCAACTGGCTCCCTAAGAGTTTAGATGTGATACATGAGTGTGCTCTGATAATTGGAGGATTTCAAGACAAGATAAATTTAGGAGAATTGAAAGCATCTTCCAGAGAGCATAAATTTAGTTGATTGTAAGCATGTCCCAGTTATGTGTATGGATTTTGATAATTTGGTGTAGCTGTGGCTGGCTCTTTCCAGGACAGCTTTCTGGTGCTCTCTCTGGTCAGTGCCTCCAGCATATAATATGTATTCCTTCCATGAAGTGATAATCTGGGCATTGCTTGAAATAAATGATCATTTTATTTGGCAATCCTCATCCCTTAGAATAAGATTGTCTGGTGGTCTTTGTCCTGTCTGTTAGTCTCATTTTAGTAAGTTCAGCCAGAAGCTTTAAATGTTCTTCATCCTGCTTGAGCTCAAGTCTAATCAAAGGAAAAAACATGCAGGTAATCAAAGTACTGATTTTCTATTTCTGTGTGAAATATTAAACTTCTGCCTTTGGTCTGCTGAAACATGAAAAATACATCTTACACTTATTTTGGTCTTAATTTTAGAACCAACTGACAATTTAAAATAAGTGAAATGATACGCAAGAAAAAAAATCAAGATTTACAGCAAATTAATTTTATTTTCTGTACGTTTTCTCTCCAATGCATAATAATAGCATCAAAATTTCTGTCAGAGAAGCTTTTGTGCCATTTGGACTGCACAGCTGTGAAAGTTACTCTCTATCCAGAGGGAAGATTTTGACTGACCATCACAGGAGGGGAATGGTTTCCTAGGGAAAAAGAGTCCTCTGGTATAAAGTTCATATCCTTCCATACATCTGCTGATTCACACATGCAAAAAAATCCAAACCTGGGAATGAACATCTTTGAAACACCTTTTGTGAATTATCATTTCACATAGTGCTGTAGAAAATAAAGGAGGAGGAGGATAAAATTCCATCTCCAGCTCACATCTGTCGTTGTCTTTTCAAGCACAGCATCAGTATAGAGGAGACTCCTGTTTTGATCCATAATCAAGGCCTGCATTTTAATCCTCCAAAGCCTAGAGATTTTTTTTGCTTTTGGATAAAAAGAAACAAATCTGAAAACACATGCTGAAACTATACAGACTCTGAGCTGGAATATCTCCTGAAGGATGCTAGGCCTGACGGGAATTAAAAAGCCTGACCTGCTTCCCAACTTCAAGCTTCCTCTCCCAGGCGTGCAGCGAATGTGTTATTCACTCCCTGACCCTTTGCACAATGGGCTGACCTTCCCCTCAAATAAGTCAGCCCAGCATGAGAGCAACATATGGAGCCTTTGGGGCCTTCCTCTGTCCAAAAAATTGTGTCATTTTTAGGCAGCATAGGACTCCCAGTTATACAGACTTTCCTCCTGTTGAAGTATCAACACTCTCGTTGACTTCTGTGTAGAGGGGATTGGGCACTAAGCTTGCCTCTGGGAAACCAGAATATAAATAACTGAAGCTATGTGGATCCCTTAGAGTCCATAACATAGGAATTACTCATGCAAATGTAGTATTTAGAGTATTTGAAATGCATATTAGTTGAAACATGCAGAGTGATGTCTTGCAGTTTCCCTGCAAATAGAGCTTGTGTGTGGGCAAAGCAGACAGTGGCGGTGCAGTGACACAGGGCAGGCAAGAGCAGTCCCTAGAGTGGGACAGCAGGGAAGGGCATGGAAAGGCTGAGGCAAAGCACTTCTTTACTTTGGAGAAGAAGGTCCTTTTATTAGATTGTGATATTAAGTTTTCACTCTGAGCCTCTTAGAATTGCCATCAGATCATGAATATAATAATTTATGAGAATTTAACCTACATTATCTTGGGAAAGAGTATGCTATACATTTTTGTGGGAGGAAAAATATAAGTTTTTTGTAGGTAGAGGAAAACAGGGTATGATTTTTCCAACTTCTGCAGTCCTGCTCTAATGCACTTAAGACGGAATTTAAAAACTTCAGTTCTTCTCTCAGCTTTGTTCATGAAGAAATATAGGTGTTGGTGATCCCCCATCCAACTGCCCCAAAAAGGACATGGGAATCTGGCCTCTCTTTTGTAAAATAAAACCAAACCAAACCAAACCAAACCAAACCAAACCAAAAAAAAAAAAAAAAAAAAAAAAAAAAAAAAAAAAAAAAAGAAAAAAAAAGAAGAAGAAAAAAAGAGAACCAGATACACCGTGATGGGTAGAGGGAGATGTATACAGTTCTAGAGCTAAAACTCTGTTCATGCTTCTCTGCATGGCATGCAGTGATGGAGAGATTTGTCATCCTGTTTGTAAATCCATACCTCACAATCCCTGTGTGTTAATTATGAGTGAACTATAGTAATGGATCTGTCAGATAATCTGTCCAAATACCTTCCTCTTACTAGAAGCTATACCAGAGACTGTGCAAAACTGTAACACCAACAGGAGCTTCTGAAGCAAAAAAATCTTTGTTTTGATCATTCCAAAATGCTGCTCATGCAAAGGTTACTGGGCAAAACCAAACTTAAAGCAAAACAGATTCATCCCCATGTTTATATACCACTATATGTGCTCTCTACAAATCAGGCTGTGTAATGATGGGACTGACCTCAGAGTGTGGGAGGTAAATAGGTACAACAGGTCACCATCTTTCTGCAGGAGAAACCTTCTCCTGGAAACAGACAAGCCAGGCAGTGTGCATTTTAATTAAAATCACATCCTGGGCATTTAAGTTTTCAAAAATTATTAGTATGACAGAAGTTCCCTTTTCTTGTGACTACTATTATTACTGTCAGACTGGCTGCTTCGAGTGGGGGGCTGAAGGTTACATATGGGATGGGGCAATGTAAAGTTATCTGGAAGGGGTTAGAACACGGGGCCATAGCCTTGGAATGCTCTTTGTTGGCCAGAGCTCTCTTGCTGTCTTGTCTACAGCTGTGCAAAAGACCCCTCAGGACATCATGGATAGCCCTCAGCAGTGACTGCAGGGCTATAAACTGCAGGTGACTCTGGTCAAATCCAATTTCTCTTCCTGAACGGAGTGCATGCTATCACTGCTGCGTATTTCTTGCCAAGATAAACAGGGGTAACAACCTTACAGAATATTATGGAGAGTTTAATTCAAATTTATGCCTGATATTGTTGTTTTTCTTTAAATAATTTTGAACTGTTTGAGTTTCTACACTTGAAATTGAGGCTAATGGGCCATGATGAAATGACACTATATAGACATTATAATAAATAATAAACATTTTATTATAGACATAAGTCTATAAATAGACTTATAGATGAAAATGACCTGTTCAGCTTAGTAAAGGACACACTTTAATGTACAAAACTTAGGACACACAAGGATTCTTTCTAGGAATGCCTTATTTTTTATTTTTATTATTCATACTGACATTCTTATGATTCATCGATGTGCATTTTACAAATTAAGCTGTGCCACGAAAGGCTGAAATGACCTACCCAAGGCTGTACAAAAACTTGTGGTGTTGTCAGCAGTTGACTCATGCTCCAAATCTCTGTTCCATTCTACAATGTTGCTCTTTAGCGCCCAGAAAAAGCTTGTGCCTTGAAAAGTCTTCCCTTCTTAAACCAGGCTTTGTTTCAGCTCTAGGAGAACAACCACTTTAAAAACAGACACACAAACAGGACATATATTTGGGGAAAAGTTTAAAAAAAGCACAAGAAAAACAAATTATTTCATAGTTTAAAATTCCACTTTGAAGTGCATTTTGGTGATTATCAGATAAATCCCTAAGAACAGAATTGGAATGACACTATATATATGCTTGAAACTGTTCTCTCTTTAATGGATCTTTTGGAACTTGCCTAAGTTGCCATAAGAAATCTGTTTTTATCATGCTGTACTGTAAATATTTTAGTACTGAAATTGGCTTTTAATAAAATTAACTGAGAGTTCAAAATGTTTAATGGACTCCATGGCAGTAAAATTAAGAAGAATGTCTTTTTGTCTCTTTAATGTGCCCCGAAACATTCTTGCATTGAATTAGAATGCTGATTGTTATTTTTCAGCTCAGGACTTGGCAGGTGTGTAATGTGACTCCTGATAGCAGGACAGCAGATTACATTCTCCTATAAAACCATTTCTAAGGGACTTGGCACAAAAACTGTTATTGCATGTCTGCAGGTGTTTAGTAATTGGATTAATGCAGAGCAGAAGGAATGTCTGATGCCCCAGCAGTGAGAAATGCTGAGGAAAGACACATTCATTTCTGAGAGCAACCTGGAATGCATGATGACAGCCTGTTCACACACACAGAGCCAGATCTAAGCCTGCAAGTTTAAAATTAACTGCTGTGAGCAATCACCTTCCAGAGGAAAGTTTATCCAAACCTAAATACAATAACAGGAGCTCTGTAAGTAAGGAGGTAGGGAGCTTTGGGCTATGTTTTGATCCTATTCCAAAAGTAACTTGCATAACCTTAGCAAAAGTCCTTATATCATGCATATCACGAATCCCTAAAATCCTAGGTGTCTAATAAAAATGTCCTTGGTAAACATATAGACCTTAAAAATTCTGTAAAGGTATAGAGAATATAATATAATCTCCAATCAAGGGCTTTCAGGATGAAATTATGTTCTTTTAAATATCATGGTCATGAATTAGAAAGGCTTTTGTAGTGGCCAGGGACTAAACACATAAATATTTCTATACTGATGAAAATAGCTTAGGTCCTGAGAGTACTCAGAAAAACCCTTGCATGAAATCTTTCACTTAATTTTGATGTACAACTGACAGGTTATCCTCAAAAATTAACTTGAGCATGGGTGCTGTTTTAAAAACATCTTTTTATACCTATGGTTTATACACTAATTTTGACAGCAGAGGGATTTAGGAATTTAAAAAAAAATAAAATATTTCTTTTATCTTGTGCTGTGAAAACCAGACCTATGAGAGAAAGTTCTCTGCTGCCAGGGCTCCTGGGAGGACAGGAACGATATAGATCCAGTGAGGGAACTTCAGGTATCATTGTCTTTGTTACCAGTCAAGGTATTATTGTCCAGCTCACAGTGTAGTGAGGAAATAAAGGTGTTGATGTGCCTGAGCACTCTGCTTTTTGGCTGCCTGGCTCCTCTGGGAGCTGTACTATCTAGCTGCAGGTGGGACTGAGCAATGCCCTGTAATAGGCTCCTGGCTAATTAAAAAAGCCACTATGTTTGAATAAAGTCCATGACTCACACTTCCTGGGGTTTCTGCAGTGCCTCTTCCAGACCATGGAGATGTCTCAGGTGAGGATTTTGGTCCTTTTGGTTTTTGCCTCATCTCTCTAACCTTATGGATAAGATGAGGAGTGAGTAATAGTGCACATCACTTTCTTATGTTGGTTTGTCACAACTACAGTTTACTGAAATAAGTGGTGGATTCATTTGAAGGACAAGTTAAATTTGTATTTTTAATATTCTCTCTACGAGTTTACTGGAAAATAAGAATCATAAGAAAAGAGAAGAGAATTTAGTCTTAAGACTAAAATAAGTATAAATAATGTAATGTAATAATGGCATTTCCCTGGGGATCAGGTGTTTAATGACCATGGAGCAAATGGAAGCCTCATGGAGGTTGTTGAGAGCTCTGCACTGACTTCCAGATGCAAGTCACAGGCCACCCCCACTGCAATTAAAGCTGTCAAACGACTTCCCTTATGGCTTTGTCTTTTATATGCGCAGAGCTCTCCCTGGGCTTGATCTCCATCCCAGAGGACATGGACCAGAGGGGAGTGACTGCACAGAGACAGAGCTCATATTGCACAGAGAAGTGCGCATACCCAATCTACTGCTTTGGAAGGTCTTTAGGATGAAAGGTTCAGCTTCTGTGAAGCTCAGGGAATGCTGCATCACCACTCCCTTCACAGAGGTGGCTGTGCCTCAGTTCAGATCCTTCTCATGAATTGCACGAGATCTGTCTCTAGTGTGGAGGGTCCATTTCATGTGGTATGGGGAATGCTTCATTTGAATATTTCCAGCTTTCAGAGGGTTGACTTTGGAGCTTTAAAACTCCTTCCCCATCAGCTTTTATGACTTTAATTGAGTTTTTTTTTTTTTTTTTCAGAACAGGAAAATTAAAAAAAAGTCTGTGGTGAATCCACACACTTGAGCATTGCATTCCTGTGGTACAGAACTGCTGTGCTGCATGACGATGCTGACCATACAGACTGACAGCAGGCTGTTCTAACAGGGAAATGAATACTGCTTGAATGATTCAGGGAATAATAAAAGCAACCAGTTCTGCATCTAACCATCCCATCCCCCAGGAGATGATGGTGTTTTTGTCTAACCTTTTCCAGCTTTATTATTTAAAATTGGATTATCCCTTGAAAAAAAACTTTGAACATTTCTGAGAAAGTCTCTGAAACCCAGAGTTCTCTGCAGGTGGAGGAATGACTGTGTACTAAAATACATCCCAAAAGTGCTAACTAAAAGGAAATAAAGGGACAAAACTGCAGATGTTTTCCCTGTTTATACACCAGCTATGAATTCACTCAGTCTATTGTTGAACACAGGAAAATAAGTTGTCCGGACCTTAGGTTAGACTCAATATATGCTGCTATATTTTTAAGTAAGTCTGAAAGTTATACGTTCAGACAAAACCAGTTGCCTCCAATCTCTTTATTGCCAGTGGAGACAAAGGGATTTATGTCACACCTGGCTTGGGAATTTCATTCTAGAGGTACCCTCAGTTCTTTTGTCACTGATTAATAGTGGACTGCACATAAGTCTTCAGCCTGCCTAAGACTAGAACCTTCAGACCATTGCATTAATTTATCTGAATCTTATTCCAGCCCTCAGTATCAGGAAGGGTTCATTATTCATTGCTGCACTGAAACACCGCTTTCTCCTCCAAACAAAATTACACTATCCTGTAAAAATTTTAAATTACTGAAACAACTATTGACACAGCTATATTAGGCAAGGTTCACATCTTGTCACATAGCTATGTAAGAAAATTCTTCAGCCTCTTGAGCAGCCCTTGATATTTTTATTCTCTGTAAATGGAGCATTGTCTGTCTGTAGTTTCACTGATTTCAGGGAGTGTCCTCTGGGTGAAGAGTGTGTAGCAGGGCCGATTCACCTACTCTGTGTGTTCACTGGTGGGAATTACAGATAGTATTACTCAAGAAAATAAGTATTCATCATCCTTATTAAAAGGAGTTTGTTATTCCTCCTTTCACATTGATTTTACCATTGATATATAAAAACTTCCCTAGAAAATCCTAGAAACACAGCAGACACTTCACTGTCTAATTCTGTATCTTCATTTTTTTTTTTTCACGTTGTACTCAGAAAGGGTGATTGTAAATTATGAAGTTTTAAAGAGCAATTTTTCTGCAAGTGGAAGAATAAATGAAGACCTCCTTCCTAGGATAGATGTCATGATTATTGTTTAACTGTATACATGCTTTTTAGGAAGAAAATTGTGAAAGGATTGTCTTCTTGAAGTATTGAGTGTTGTACCCTATATTTTTAAAGAATCATTAACTGTGCAATGGAATATATATCTGTGGTGTTCCTTTAAGAAGTTTGAAATTCCTATGATGTTATAGTTTGTTTTAGTTTCTTTTTTCATTTTTACATTTAAAAAAATGCAGAAGATCAGGAGACATGCCAGCTAGGGGTGGAGATGTGTTCAGACCTGTAAGCTTACAGGTTCAGGAAGACTTCAAAGTTGAGACTGGTAGGATCCAGTTACTTTCATCACAAAGGATGAATTTATGCCTGTAAGCCGTAACCTTTGGCCAATCTCTGTTTTTTCTTGTTGGCTAAGAGATACACTTGTGTTATTCTTCTGTCATGCAGTCACACTGCATAAAATTCTCTTTCTTTTGTTTTTCATTTGTTTTCCTGGCTACTTACATCTTCAACAAAGATGGAAGCTATCCAAATTGGTGGCAGGCCTATCTACAGAAGGGAAATCAAACTTTTAAAAAGTGTTATCCACTCTGCTAATGCAAAGGATGGCAACTGCTGGGGCTACTGTGACAACTAAAAAGTAGAATAGCTCTTACTTAAATAGAAATTGATTTGTAGTAGTCATTAACACCATGTTGTAGCCACAATGCAGTACTCTGAGGCTGCATTTACAGCAGTAAATAAAATTGACCAGTGGTCTGCTCTGGCTCTGTGACCAATTGTTATGAGTGAGCTCATGATCAGCCAGCTGAACTCTTCTACTTTGTAAAACCACCTGACTGACTCCAAACAGGCTGTTGGGTTTTGAGTCAGCTAAGACTTGAAAGCTGTGCCCAGACATTATCTGGAAGAATATTACTTTGGATCAAAACAGTGCCAAGAGGTGTGCTAGTAATTAAAGGTCGTGACCCGCCCCTGATTAGTATGCTTATATAAAAGCAGGTGCTGTAGGGAGCCAGAAACCACTGCAATGCCAAATAGACAATGATACGAGCATCAACATTGATTGAGAGGAGACATATATAAACCTGGGTTCTGCAAAGATATACATAATTTCCTTCTGTACTGCATAATGGAATAAAAAGATGCTGAGGTTACTCTAATGTTTGGGAACAGATGTATGCTCTTGCTGCTACTTTTAAAAGTCTGAGAAGGGGAATATACTTACTGTCATTCAAAAATGTTCCTTTTATCAAAGGAAGGCACTATGTGAATAATATAACACAAAGTCATCATGAAAATCCAGCTTCACAAAACCAAAACAATATGAAGCATTCTCTTCATCCCAAATTATGAAGGTTTCAAATGTCAGCCTGAATGAATAGTTCTGTTTTCCACCCAAACATATTTCTTGGATAACTCCTGGAAACCTGATGTCTGAATGCTGCTATTTATGGGAGCACTTCTGAATTTCTGTACCAGTCTCCACCTGAGGGTACACTGAAATACATGGCTGCTCATAGCTGGAACCTTGAAGCCATGAATATACATCTCCTATGCCTTCATTATGAAGTGCACTTGGATATTCCATCTAACACATGGTCACCACTGGATTTTGGTGGTGTGCACAGTGTGGGCCAGCTGGGGAAAGGACGAAAGCTCAGGTTTGTATTTCATCCTCATTGTGAAATGAGGACAAGGTCCCTCAACTGGAAAAAGCTTTTCTGTAGACAAGAAGATACCTGTGGGTAGATACCAGAGAAGAGGCTAGAGCCTCAGTTTGTTGTGAAATCATGAGTTCCTTAGGCAGCCTCAGGACAAAATGCCTCCAGATTTTAACTGTGAATAAGTGCAGCCCTAAGAAAAGCTCAGTAACGTGGCTACAATTTTCTTTTTTTGCTGATTAAGCTAACCTAGACACAGAGGTGTTAGTGTTGATTACATGAATTAATTTTTCAACAAAAACATCCTCTTCAGATTTCATTTCAGAAATTGATTCTTGACTTTGAGATGAAAAAAACTTGGGGTGCTGGACTTTTCAAGGGTAAAAGAAAAAATAAGGTGCTGTGCTTATGAAGTTTCTTTACTAAAACAGAGGATATTACAGAAATTATTGTCTCCAGTTCTCGCCTGTTTGGAGAGGTCTTATTGTTAGCTGATAATACTTATCCAAGGTGATATTTAAATTTCTTTGCATTCTTACATGTGTGGTGTTCCACCCTAGCTGAAAGCAGTCTGGTGTTAAAAGTACAGCTATACTGGTAAGCAGGGCTTAAAGAAATGCAGGGTGCTGCTGGTGTCGAAAAAAGCTCTCTCCCATTTCTGCATAACACAGACTGCAGCCCAAGATGAAGCCACTAGAAAACCTCAGCACAAGCAAGATACACAGGACTGCATAGCCAATGATAACAGGAAAGTTTAACACTAGATCAACACAAGTATAATTAGCTGTTTCAAGTGGAGACATTATTCTTCATTTCCTGCCCTCAGCTTGTTGCTCTAAACTGTTAAACAATAGCTGTGTTTCATGCAAGAAGGGTTGGGTTTCAGAGGCTGGTGAAATGGTTCCCCCGTGGGACAAGATCCAAGATCCCTGTGGGACTCCACGGATTGGGAGTGTCTTTGGGCTGCTTCAGGTGGGGCAAGACAGCCTGACAAACACAGAAACAGTGGGGAGGGATAGCTTGCTTGACAACCAAAAAGCCATTAGGATTAATTCAGCAATATTTTCATCCAGCTGATTTCAGTCCTTTTGACTCACATAGGCTTTGTACCCACTGTACTAAAACACCATCAAGAGATCCCTTTCTTTTTCTTCTGGAAAGCTCCAAAGTTTCAATATAATGAAAGGGTTCTCCTTTCTTTTCCCTAGTAGTCTGTGCACAACTCTTCCTTTTTCTCCCCACTTTTCCAGCCTCCTTCATCCCTATCCCCCCCTTCAGTCATGTTTTTTCAATCATATCTTTTTTCTTTCAGCATTCTCTTTGCTGCCTACTATTAACTTCAGATGCACTAAGCTGTCTTTCCATGGATCCAGACTTCTTCAGGTCGTTTCAGTGGGACTTGCCCTTGCCAAAGATCACCAGACTGTGGAGGCAGGCTGGACACCATGTGAGTCAAATTCCTGGGCTACAGGTAATGAGAAGCAGCCAGATCCAGGGAAGAGCTGCCCTCTTGCTTATCCTGCAACACCTGAACCCAGTATTGCATAGTGAGTCTAATGTGAATGTGGTCTTTTACCAAATTCATAACTACCCTGCAATATCAGAGTCTGGCACCATCGTGTGGGATAAGAAAAACTTTCAAAAGTGTCTAGCTGATAATTATGTCAGTCATTAAATCTTTTCTACATGTGCAGGTTATAGCTATGGGCATGTGTACCTTATCCTTTTTGTCTGGCATAGTAAACTTTTGATTATTTTTTGAAACCTGCCATTAAAAAATGGCAGACCATAAAAAGATATAGGTTATATAGTGCTCCAAACAGTTAGAAATTTTCTGAATAAACACATGCCATTGCTGAGACCTATTCTATCTGCAGATGCAAACAACATGACATACAAAAGGGATTATACATAATTGGAAGATGTGATGCGGAAAATTATTTCTTTCACTGTCACTCTATGCCTTTATTTGTTCTTGAATATCTTATTAAAAAAAAACCAACACCACACACAAAGAAACAAACATGTACACTGTACATCAGAACCTGGAAATCTCCCAAGCCACAGTCTAACAATTGGCAAAACTATCAGATAAGATTCAACAGAAAAACTACAAGGTGATGATGGGCTGATTTTAGAGACAAGAGACAAGATATATACTTCTGGTAGGGTTCCCAGATAAAAACTTCAATTCCTGCTTCTGGTAAAGTTTTCCTGTTACTTTTAATAAGTAATTTATGATTTCTTCTCCTTTGTAATCTGAAAACTAAAGAAAACCCACCATGGTTTTCTTTTCTCTCCCCCAATTTATCTGACTTCACTTTTTAAAATACAATAAAATGTTTGCAAATAGCTCTGCAAATGAACATAATGGATCTTACACCTAACAAGAGTCTGTTGGCTCATAACAAATACCAAGTTCATGCATTTAGATTGTATATAAATAATAACAATGTATTTTTCTGCAAAATGATTTTGTTGTTGGTTATATAAAACAGTGACTCATTCCTTTCTTGCAGCAAACGTTTTTCCTTGTCCTCATTTAAAAAATACAAGAGCAGCAAAAGGAAAGTTTGCCTGGATGGTGTGAGATGGGAGAGATAGAATAGAAAGATTGGAAGGAAGCTGTGGAAAGCACATAAATGGCTTCAGAGTGTGTACAAAGACTTTCTCTGCAATCTCTGATCTTTAAGTAACATTAAACTGCCTGCATTAGGTCTTCTTCAGCTGTATCACTCCATACAACAGATGTCGATCCCTTGAATCTTTCAAGTGAAAACATTCCATGATTCATAGAAAATTTATGATTAAAAGATGGTATAAAGATGAGAAACCACCCGCCATTATGAGCCATGATGAACATGTGTGCAAAGTTATTGCAAAGACACTGTGCATTCTACTCCCAGAAAAGAGAAAAAATGTTCCCTTTAGTTGAATAAAATGTAGAAATTAAGTAAAGATGGTCCTCTCCTACTGTTTGAGCCTTTCATATCAGTTTACAAGCAGAAAAATCAGAAGAGTTCAGCAATAAGTACAACATTATTTCTGCTCATCTGTCAATTTCAAGAAATCAGAGTATATAATTTGTTGAGTAATCCTTTGAATTCCCATCTGAACATTAAAAAAGGAATGTGGTATCACTTCATGTACCTGTCTGAGTTTTCAGGCTGTAAACAACTCCCAGAACATAGTTTGACTTGTCTGTCTGAAGCCATGAGGCAGACATTTGCATCAGCAAAGGGTTATTTTAGATTTGATGGTTTTATCTAACAAATTCAGTGATTCTTCCCCCTCCTGAGAACATACAGAAAAGGCAATGGAGGCAGAATTTTCATGGTGTTGCTACCTTGTTTTCCATTCAGGGAGAAGGAAAAAAAAAAGCCATCTGAATTAAATAACACTGTGAAACTGAAGATAAACGCAAAAATCTGAAAGTTCATTTCAAAGACCAAGAAAACCTAAAAAGGTATACTGTGAGTTAGGAAAGTAGAGTTGAACTATAAATTTGCGAATGGGCTGCCCACCTTCCTGGAGGTCCCCTGCACGCCACAGATGCATTTCTGACCTGGGTGTGGTGCAGGTCCCTCTGGGCAGCAAGTGCCAGAGAGCCACAGAGGTTTGGTGCCCCATGGAATAGGGAAGATGAGGTTCCAGGGCTCTGCTCCTGCTGGCACTAAAACAGCCTGTGGGAAGAGCAGATAAATGGCCCTGTGGGCACCATGTCTCCTTCTTGCTGTGCTGTGGGATGGGCCCTTCTCCTCCAAACTCTCTGCCTCTCCCTTTAAAGAGTCATCTGTAATTGCACGGAGATGTCCTAAAAGCCCTGGGAGGGTGGTAGAATCACAGCCTTAAGCTTTGGGGTTTGGTAGCAGCTACTTTTGCTTGAGTCAGATGATTCTGTGCTGAAAGCCCTGCATCTTGCACCTTCCTTTTCCTGAACCAGAGCAGATCCTGGCATGGGAGCAAGACCGAGGAGGAGGAGGTGAGCAGGATCCCCAAAAAGCCAGACAAGAGTAGTGAGGGCTGGCAGAGGGGAATGGGAGGAGTGGGAGGAAGGAGGTCTCAGTGAAACTCTGTATGGCTCCTGATTAATTTGTTTTCTGAAATAAATGGAAGTGATTTACTGCATCCGAAGTCAGCTACCTACGGAGCATATATCTAGTTTGAACTGCTCCTCTTTTCAGTCAGTGCTGAAAGATAGGCACATTCAAACTGAGGATAACAAGCTGTTGACAATAAGAGAGAAGCATTCATTTATTGTGTGCTATAATAGTAAACAAGGGTGAGAACCAGAAGGACTCTTTGCTCTTCAAAACCTTTCTGCAATTAACCTGCTGTATCCATCTTGCAGTTCGTATGTTTCATATTCTTATAAAGGATGTCCAGGAACAAGGCACTTCAGACTATGCCTGATTTTTTATTCTGTTTGGTATGATATGTTTTTAATGGCAGTTTTTGTTGTGCCCTTGAATGAAAAGAGAAAACTGAAGTACAGATCTTGCCTGGAACAGAGATTAGGAATGTTAAAATGTTATAAGACCTTGGCAGGGTCCTACAGCAAAGGAAGCAGATTATCTTGGAGGCAAGGAATTATCATGATGTCCTCTTCTGTTCTGCTGATAAGCTTCTTAAGTGAGACACTAGTCAAGGACATCTTTATTCTCTTTAATGATGTCTTGTAATATTTCTGTGTGCTTTTTGGGTACAGCTGCAATGTGAAAAATATAGCTGTTGATCAGTTAAGGGAGTAGGCACTTTGGGTTTTTATAATCAGATATTCTAGAAGCATTTTCTCAGGTATCCTTGTCAGACATTTTTGAGATAATGCAGAATTTGCTTGATCATGTTCCAACATGGTTGTTAAAAAATGCCTGCCTTTCCTCGGTCATGCTATCCTGAGAACTGTGAATTGCTCTCTTCAACCTGGGATGGTTCCAAAATAATTTGAAATGGGCTACAATCATTCTTTTGTTAGAGAAGATGTCTTATCCATGGATGTTTTCTTTAATAGCCAACCAGTTCATAATTTACACATTTCAGTTAACAAGGAAAATAGTTTAAAGTTCAGTGCAGATTTTATTATATATGTTATAGTACACATCTGGGAGAGCTAGACTTTATGATCGTCCCTTGGTTGTTAAAAGTGTAACTTTTTTGCATCAAGCTCTGTTCCTGGCAATTCACTTTTTGGCAGCAATCTGACAAATAACTTAAATACCTGATTAGTGTCATGCACAAAGCTTTTTGTATAGTTATTATTATGCTTGCCCTTGTATATAAAGCAAGACAATAGTAGTGTCTTACTAAGGGGAAGTTAATTGTAATTCTGAATGCAAAATAAAATCCTAGCAATTCAGCCAATAAATTATGAACACGATTGACAGGAAAGAAATTAATAAAAATATAGGTGAAACTTTGCAACAGAAAACCCAAAGATATTCAATAATCCAGACCCATTTTACATAAAAATCAATGACACTGAGTTTCATAAACATTTCCTAGTTTTTTCTAGGAACATTTTCCTAGGTGCATAGGCAGAAAAAGGACTTTCAGAGAGTTATTCACTTGTAGATGAGTTCATATTCTGGAAATGTCCATGTTTTGGGTTATTTCATGAAGGGGTAATGTTCACTAATAGAGAGCAGACTTTTGCTTTTAGGTATTGAGGTTCAGTGAGACTAGTTTTGAAGACCTTCTCTGAAAGTAAAATCTGTGTGAAACAACTAGGGACTCTTTGGACTTATGATGGGGAACCTGTTTAACAGCAATGTCAAAGTCAGGGTTTTATTTACCATCTTTTCTTGATAAGGCACAATGATCTGCAAGGCTTTCACAGTTTCTTAGAGAATGGCACAGGATTTCCAGCTTACACTTTTTTTTTTAATGGTTGGTGATCTTTGGTAGTTTCTCTCTTCCCTCATTGAGTTATACAGTATGTGAATATGCCAGAATTCACTTGAAGAAAGTTCTTCTAGCCCTCAGGGCAGCATAAAAGAAGCTATAAAATAGAAACCATATATAAGTAGTAAAGTTGTGATATTTAATGTTTCTAAAGAGTTGTGGGGCCTGAATTATTAGAGCCCAATCACGGTTTGAATCATCTGTGAAATACTCCCACTCTTAAGATAAACACATATTTTTGTAATGCAATCTCTCTTCTACCAGTAAATTTCATTACTCAACTATTTGTCAAGGAAAAGTTTAGCTAAGTGTCAGAAACAAAAAAATTGTACTTTTTTGTAGAGGGCTTCAAGAAATTATCTTTCCAATATTCTTTGTACCAACAGTGAGGAGGGTTTCACTGAGCATATAAAGCTTTGTGTGAACTTGCTGCTAGAGACTGTGAAATGCCTTCCAGCTTTTTCTCTATCAGTTGGAAATGAAAAATAAAACCATATGAAAGATTAAACAAGCCTGTTGATGTCTTATTTTTTCAGATATCACACCAGTCCTTCTAGCAATGGGAGCAAAGAATTTCTCAGAATTTTCCAAAATCATAAAAATGTTTCAAAATACTATAAAACAATTTCCAAAATGGTAAAAATTATTTATACTTATTCACTCTCTTAAAGGAAATTATTTTGGCAAGGATAAGAAAAAAGAAAGAACTGCAACATGAACAAAAAACACTTCATTTAAAAAGGTGGGTTCCCCTAACACAGATTATTTGCTTTTGTAAGCCTGAATAAAACCGTAATACAGTGAAATTGTGAACATCTGGAATACTCAAAATCAGTAGGAAATTATTTTACACAGAATATGGGATTAATTTGCCTAAATTTAGACATCTACAAAGTAGACATCTAAGTTTGTACTGGTTTTCCAGGCCCTAGGTAATCAGTAAAAAGAAACAGGCTTTTGCACAGAACAATTCATCTGCATTCTAAAACACATCGGAAATGGTCCAGATGAATTACTCCCATAAAATGTTTATTTTTCTCTGTTGAACACAAAGACAGACATGATTGACTACCTTGGATGTAAACATCTGTAATGTAGTCTACAGTCAGGCAAGACACCTTCATTATTTTTAGAGCTATAAAAACATGTAGAGTTTCTATTCCAAATTTGGGTAAAGAAGTCAGCTACATGTTGAATTTTCTTAGGTTTAGATTAGTTACCTCAAAATCTATGCATGCAAATGCACACATGCATGTATCTACTTGTGTTTGTGTGCAGGATGTATAGCCTCTATCAAGGTTTATATCAGAAATATTCATCTTGATAACTTGCTTCTGCAATATAACATACAAAACCAACTCATGTTACTCAGACAAGATTTTCAAATTACTGCTATGAAGTTGAACAAGAATATTAACAGCAATGGGATAGAAAGTTCCTTAACTTATTTTGTAAGCCTCAGCTCCAGGTGAATGCCACATCATCTCCTTTAACTCATTCATACATGTGTGTTTTGAAATCAAAAGGAGATGAGTTCTCTACCAGAAGGTTATTAAGGCTGACTTTACTACAGGCATCATCTTACAACACATAATACACATGGTGTACAATTATTTAACAAGTTTAATCCTCAGATCCTATAATCCTAAGAACCATTCTATGAGAAATAGAGCTAAGGGGTTGCTTAACAGTTAGGCAGTGTTTAACAGAAGGTGAAATATTTGCAGTTCTAAAGCCTGTATGAAAGTGTTTAAGACGCAGGGAAATGCTTAATTTCCTCCTTTTTTTTTTTTTTTTTTTTTTTTTTTTTTTTTTTAAATGAAATCTGTTGTGAAGGGGTGAGGGCATTGATAAGTGTCATAGTGGTCACACCACAAAGATAAAGCTTGGGTTATATTTTATGGGATAGATGGAAAATACCATCATTTCTACCTAAGAACATCAATTTACAAACCTGTATATCAAGTGTGAGTAATTTCCTATAATAGGACCTGTTCCCTTACCATCTCCTCCAGTTCCTTCTTCAGTATTCTCTCACACTTCAGCCAGTAACGTTAATTTATTTTAATCATTTTTTTTTCTCTTTCTGTTGCACTCAATAAGACAAATGTCAATTTGGAATAAAATTGCCTTCATGTCTCCTTCTTGGCTTGATGACCCAGAGGGCTGGATTCAATTTAAGGTGCATTTAGATGTCAGGAAATACGGATGTTAGGAATCTCAGATACAAGCATGCAAGTGTCTGAGATCCTGTTAGAGCCGATGGAGAGCTAAAACTCAAATAATTTCTCTAAACCTAGGCCTCTAGTGGAATTTAAAATGCACTAAAATATCTTAAGACAGCAAACAGGACTGGAAGTTGTGTGCCCTTTGGGGAGCAGAATTGTCTTGGTTCATCCACTGGAACCTTAGCAGGAGACTAAAGCAAATCAGTGGGCACCAGATTCCTGTTTGTTGGGAACTGAACTTGAGCCGTTGTGGTCTGGGATGTCATTCCCAAATCTCACACACAGGTTATCTGCAATTTCTGCCATTGACATGGTTCAGCTGGAGGGATTGATGAAGGAATTGATCTGGCATGGATTGGTGCTGAAATCAATTAACCAGGAGATCTGGGTATGGCCCAAAGGTACCAGGTTTAAGAAAATGATTTACTCTGGCCATGCTACACAAAGGATCAGGCCAACTGTGCATGAAACAGCTTCCAGGGTCAGATCTATCATGAATTGAATATTCACTACAGATTTAATAAAACTGCTTCAGCAGTATAAACTTGGTTGTAAAATACCAAATTTAAATCAACATTCGTCCATGCAGTGTTCTATGCATATGATCCACTTACAAACTTTCATTAAGGAAGCTGGGTTAAAGTCATGAGGAATAGTTTTTATAAGCTTTGTCTCCTTCAAATCTTATAAAAATAAATTTAAGTAGCTTATATATCCCTAAATAAGCTGGAACAACAGTATAGCACAGTTAAGTTAATTTAGTGTGTTAGAAAAAGTTTTCTTGCTGGTTTTCAAAATGTTAGAGTTTTGCCGGATATATCATTACCACCAAGTTGGTACTGACTTGTGGAGGCTATAAAACAAATAATGTCATTAAAAATAATTTGAACAAAAGGAGTAACTTGATATCATAATGCCATCCACATTTGGTTAAAATGACTAATTTTAAAGCTCCCTTTCATCTTACTAAACAGATTTCCAGAGTTTAAAAAAATGTGATTAATAAATTATCCCCCATAAATCTTATGATAACTATGATAGTCTTTGGAGAATTATGAAGCCACATCTGGAAAAAGTATTTTACTGCCTGTAAAACAGCATGCCATGAATTTTACTAGTTCATATTAGTAAGTGAAATACGGTATATAATTTTTGCATTCATCAGTGTGAGTGCAAAACACATAATTTTCTTCTCCCCAAAACCATTAGATTTATTTCACAAAGAATGTTTCTTGTAAAGTTTATAAGGACCTTGTTCTCTGTTATTCATATAGAGATATTTCTCCCTTATATTAGCTGTAATTTACGAGATGAACTGGAGAGTACCTAACATCAGAACAGAAGTAAGCAAACAGCAAGAGGGTTCATTTGTTGTTATTATTATTACACCAAGGCTAAAATGAGCAAGGCCAAGCCACTGAATAAATGCCAGAGCACTAATCAAGAGAGAAAGCAAAGAAGTTCATTTTCTGCTATGTAATCCAACAATAGCTATTACGTTATTCTTTTTCATTAAGGACATTTTAAAATATATAGATTAGAGTCACAAGTCATTCAAGATGAGTGGCTGTAATATTTCTGGAATTAAAAACTTGATTAAACTTAAGTATTTCTTAAACAAAATGAGCAATGTTCTTGTAGAGCCAAGTATGTCCCAGGGAAATATAAAACCCTTTTTATTTCCAAGCAGATGTTTGCAATAAGAAATGGATGGTGAGTGAAAGGGAAGAACACCATTAAGCTAAGGTAACCCCTAAAGATTTTTATATAGTTCTGCAATCATAAGCTCCATCAGTGATAAATATCACAATAGTGCTTGTAATGTACCTGGTTTTATTTATGTGTAGATCTTTGAATATGCTTTACCTCAAGTAATATAATTTGCTTAATGACCACAGAAAAGTTATATTTTAATATAAATGAAAGCGACAAAATTTTTGTAACCTGAAAAGGTTCTTTCTCTAAAGATACTATAAATCAGGACAATAACATCTGTAAACATGCTTTGTTTTTATAACAGAAATAAATAAAATCCCAGAGAAGTGCTTACTAATAAAATGTATGTGGATTAGACGACTTTATTGCAAGCGATACTCTCACAATTTCAACACAAATTATTTGTGTTGCATGTTGCTCAGACTGATAACATGGATGACATTCTGGCCATAAAACTGCTATTGCAGTAGATACAGCTCTGTTCTGGTTTGAAATGGCTGTTACCTCACTGCATTGCTTTGCTTGCTCTAGCTGATTTATTAAATATCCTAAGCTGAATTGGGGTTCTTACTTATTGATACCTGTTGCCTTTTCCAAAAGTAAAAACTTTATTTTCTTTTAGATTTCCTCAAGCTCTCCTTATTCTCCTCATTTGCTTTTGGCAGAGCTTTATGAGAAATGCTGGAGCCTTTGTGCAGCCGCTGTGATGCTGCTGTAGGAAGGGTTGGATAATGTCAAAATTGCATGTCCTGAGACAGGGAAGGGTGAGGGTCAGAGGGACATTCAGATGTGTTGGGTTTATGTGGCAGGGTCTTGGCGGTGGTGGGGCAGCAGGAAAAGCCTCTTCAGGGAGAGTCCAGGGGCTGCCCCATGCCTGTCACAACCACTTCCATCCACCTCTGCAGCAGAGAGAGTGCCCCAGAGCTCAGCCTACCTGGGGTCTGGTGGTGCCTCTGGGGAGTCAGTGGTGCTGCTGAGGAAACGCATTCGAGATAGGGCAAATAACACAAGAGGGAGATAGGAGGAGGGAGCAGAATAGAGTGAGAAACAAGAGAGGGTGTCCAGGGTCCAAGAAGGAGGCTCCCAGTTCCAAAGCAGTTGTTCTCTGCAGCCCATGGAGAACCCATGTTCTGCAGGGCAGGTTCATCCTGAAGGACTGCAGCCACTGAGAAGGACTCATGCCGGAGTGGGAAAAAAGCATGAGGGAAAAGGAGTGGAAAGGTGTTGGGTTTAGTGTTTGCCTTTTTAATCCTCACTACCAAAGTCTTTTTCAATTGATAATACATTACTCTTCCCTCCCCCACCTCAACTTCCAGCCTGTGTTACTTGTGATGATATTTAGGAAGAAATCTTCCTGTCTTTTCCTTGATCCATGAGCTTTCTCATGCAATTTCCTCTGTGCTGTCCCAGTGAGGGTTGATGGTGACAGTGACACGTGAAGTGAGCAGCTGGGTGGGTGTTGGGCTGTTAGTCAAGGCTGACTCATCACAAAATAGCATAACACTCAAAAATTAGATGACAGATGCATAAACAGACTGGTACAGTACAAATCACATGCAACAAATTCATACTTTTCAGCTTTATTATTGAGTTATTCTACACTGAATGTGACCCATTTTGAAACACAACTACAAAACTTGCAGAAGTTAATCAAACATTTTTCTCTGTGAATTCCATCATATAAATTGCCTTGAATAAACATCAGTGTGAAAGATTTCTCTGTATCAACCAGCCTCTTCCCCTTATCATCGAGGCTCACTCTACAAATGCTGGATCACATAAGAAAGAAAAAACAACTGCACAAACTAGTCAGAAAACACCAGTGTGAAAAATTCTCTGGGAGCTATACGGGAGCACAAAACTTATACATTGCTCTTTGATACTACTTAAAGACAGACACCTCTTATTTGGGAGTGTAATAACAGAAGTGTTGCCTCTGAGAGAAAGCAGATTATTGTTCCATTCTACCCAGCACCAGGGAGCCCTCATATGGAGTACTCTGCCCCATTTCAGCATCACATTCAAAGAAACATGTTGGAAAGTGTAAAAAGATGAGCAAAAAAGCAAAAGATTAAGTAAACATAACCTCTCTGAAAATTCAAAAAGAACTGCTGTTTTTAAGGGGAAGATTACAATTGAGTGGAGTGGGATATGAACTGGTGACATGATAAGATATGTAAAAGTCCTAGGATGAGAAAGATTATGAGCTTTTTCCAATGACTTTCATAAGCAGGACAAGAATAAACTGACAATTCAAAAAAGAGGAAATTAAAACTAGATAGCAGAAAAACTTTCAAACTGAAATAGAAACCAAGTTCTTGTAGATGTTTAACTACTAAAACTGTTGAAAGTCCAGAAAATTTGTAATTACTATTGCATGGGAACAAGACTGCAGTGATTCATGGCACCATTCCAGCCATAAATTTCAGTGATACCTAAATTTTTCTCTTTGAAAACTGGTGCTGTGTACTATAGATGTGAACTATCATTTGGAATTTGACTAGGGATAAAAACTGTGCCGTTACCTTATCCAAGAATATCAAGTTCTTTAAAATTAGTATGCAATTGGTGGATTTATATTAATGATTTACAGAACTTGATGGGTCCTTCTGAGGTGCAAATTTGTCATTTCAGTTGCTGTCTTATGATGCACACTCAAGTGCGCACCCAAAGCACATGAAGTAGTTCTCGGCTCAGGAACTTGAGCTTGAAGCCATTCTCAGAGACACTCTTGAAAGTATTTGCCTATGGTGTGATTCTTCAGGATGGAGCTCTCCATGACTGTAGGGTAGGACTGGCACCTGTAGCTGCCATGAGCTCCATTGCTTGTAACAACATGTTCTGCTAGAGCCCAAATGGACAGCAGGGGAGCAAACCTTTCTTCTTCTGTATTTGTGCCGCACCAGTGAGGAAAGTGGATGCAGCCAATGTGCAGATTTTAATATGAAGACTTACATATGTAAGGTCAGTGCATCAACTTGCAAACAAGTACTAAGATTTACTCAGAAGTAACATTCAATTACACTCAGAAGATGGCTGCTGAATAACCCTTTCATAATTCTGTTGAGAGGGTGATTATTTTTTTCTTTTTACCTAAATGTCTCTTTCAAATCCAATCAAAGACCAAGTCTGTGTTTATTTCTTTCCAAAACTGTAATGTGAGGGATGACAGACTTTTGCAATTTTGTTATATTTTTAGTGTAAAAAACCTGGTGGATATGGAATATTTGAAAAATTATTATGGTGATATTTGCTTCTGCTTTTTCTAACCTGTTTTAAATGGGATGAATGAATTTTGAAATACTTAAAATATTCCAATATTTAAGTATTCCAGATATTTAAATATTTCCAATAGTCCTTTCTAACACACCCTGTTCTTTTAACAGGTTAACTCCAATTGTGTGATGTTGTTTCAAACTGTAATAAGTTACTCTGTTATTTTCTTGATCTATCTGCATTTGCGTATGTGCACTGTCCAGCTTTATGCAGCAAGAGTCTTACAGCAAAGTAAAACCACAGAGAAATGAGTCTGGTGGAAATTATGATTCTCTCAGCACCAGAGCAACATATCTGTTCTTGGCATAGACCACAACATCTTTAAAATACGGAGAAACTGTTCATGGAACATATGCTTGGTCAATTTATCTAATTGTTTGCCTATTTCTAGCAAACATGCTAGCAAATGCAATATAATACAGCAACAAAATTTTCTTTCATTTTCTTTCACTTTCTTTTATAATTGCAAAGAAACTCTCTGTTAATTGTAATTTATGTATTAATTTCAGGCAACACTGATAACAGAGGGGAAAAATTTAGATTCCTCTCTGAATAACAATTCTTTTTCAAAACAATCACTAAAGTAAGTGAGAAACCACCATGGGTCACATTTGTAGCCAGTAAAGAAAGACATGTACTTCCAGATGGCAAGTCATGTCTTTGGATGGGCTAAATGGCTTTCCTAGTGGTGCTTATAGTCACAGAATTGCAAAATAATTTTAGTGGAAAGAAACCTTAAAGATCATTTATTCTACCCCTTCACATGAGCAGAGACATCTTTCACTAAATCAGGTTCCTCAAAGGCCATTGCAACCTCGCCTTGAACATATCTAATCAGTCACAGAATCATTAAGGTTAGAAAAGACCTTTCAGATCATCAAGTCCAACTGTCAAACTAGCACCATTAGCATGTTCACCATTAAACCATGTCCTCAAGTGCTGTATCCACATGTTTTTTGAGCACATCCAAGGATGATGACTCCACCACTTCCATGGGAAGTCTGTTCCAATGATTTACAGTCCTTTCTGTGGAAAAAAAAATCCTAATATCTAATTTAAATTTCCCCTAGTGCAACTGAGGCCATTTCCACTGAAATCCTTCCATTTTCAATGACAGGGCATTTAAAACTTGTGTGCAACTTGTTCCACTGTCTCTCCATCCTGATTGTAAAAACAAAAATTCATCTTTATGCCCAGTCTAAATCTACCATCTTTCAGTTTAAAATCATTGCCCTTTTTACTGTCACCACATCCCCTGAAAAAAAGCCTCTCTTTCTTACAAGTCCCCTTTGTATACCAAAAGGCCACAATAAGGAGCTCCTTAAAGCCTTCTCCAGGCTGTACAACCTCAACTGTCTCAGCTGGGTCCCTCTCCACTGATTATGGACAATTAGTTACCAACTTAAGAAGCTTAGTCAACTCCTGAAATCTACATCAAATGCTGGACAACAAAATAATTTTTAAATGGTTCCTCCACAGGCTCCTGGAATGTACCTGGTTGTACAGTGCTTCAACCCATTTTCTAACATCTCTAATGGAGACTACTTCAAATGCTTTTTTGCAATGAAAAGGAGGGGAATACTCACAATGTCACATAGAAATGACAATATCCCTGTTAGTGTGTTATCAAAGGTACCATGGTCAAAGGTTTCACAGGTTACTGTGGGAGCTTCACATGACTTGTGATCCCATATTTGCTTTGGGAAACCAGTTCTCAGGATGTGAGATGCATCAAGGAGAGGCTGTCATCTCCCTGACTTCAAGAAGAAATGAAGATGAAAATCCTTTCTCTGTTTCAGCCAAATCTGTGGAGAAACAAATTATTTCTTCAGGGAAACCCTTGACCAAATGTACTTATGATAAGAATTAAGGGAATGGATGTCTGGTAGCTGAAAGAGGTACCACTATCAGGGACAGAGACATAAGGGAATCACAAATCAGAAATGTTGGGAAAACCCATCAGAGACTACACTAATATTTGCTTCCACCCATGTGCTCTGCCCCCTGTGTGAAACCATAATTCCTGTATTACAGGCCAGTAAAAGATGTGTTACTGAACTGGAACTGGTAGCCAAACTTTGCTGGTAAATCACTGTCCCAGAGTCTATTCTCTGTGTTAAGGTCAACTTGCACAGTCTGACAATGTGTGCAATATTAAACTCCTTTACTCTCCAACACGCATCAGCTCCATCCAGTGAAGCCTTTGGCCTGAGGGAACTGCTGTGCCATTCCGAGAGTTCTTTGTCAGAGGGAGCATTGGCTGGTCCGAGTGAAAAGCCAACAGCAACCAGTCTAACATTTTGCGCAGTTGTGACCATTGAATTCTAGGTCTTTCAATCCCTGGGATTGTTCAACTTCCTAGTATAAATAAAGCCAACACATTCTGGGTTAATAAGGACTGGCAAATAAGACTGCAACTCTGTATCTTCAAAAACATCTGTACAAATTCAGAGCATAGTGTTTTGAAGGCCTGGAAGAAAAGGTTTTTGCTTATTTTTCCATCACCTCTCTTCCTGAAGAGCAGAATGAACAACCCTCCACTGTAAATCATACGGCCAGGCTCACTGCAATTAAGAGGACACCTATTTATCTCAAATTTTTAAAGTGATCTTAGTTTCACTGTACTGTTTTTTCTCCTTCTGTAAGTGAGGACAACTGTCTTCCACATCAGATGCTTGCTCTGATGTTAAACATGTCAGTTCATGCCCATCACATAGTCAGATGCTGCTGTCAAATTTTCCATAAGGACCAAGACCGAGACACTGTGAGATATCAGCACTTCAAATAAACATGGATTCATATAAACATCTCTTGTTTGGAAAGCCATTGTTAACAGGGACAACTTTTTAGGAAGGGACAGGGACATCTAGGAAGATTTAAGGGAACTAAGGCTTCTTGTTTTTTGTTTATTTTAAACAACATCATTTAATTTTTCCTCTGTCTTTTTGGCTGAAATCAAGATAATATCGTGTTCCTTGTAAAAGATGCATTAAATTATTTACCTCCAGTTTATGTATGTTTTAAAATCAGTCTGTATTCTCAGGCTGCAAGGAGTTCTGATCTAAATACATTAAATAAAATATTGTTTGATTTCTGCTGTTGATCAGCAATAACAAAGGACTGTAAAAAGCAGGAGACATGACTCTGAAAAGTACTGATGATACTGATCCTCCAGTTTTTCTACGAAGTTTTCTTGTATTTAACTTTTGCATCTCTTTGCACAGAAAATCATAACATCTATCTGGGCTTGTAAAACTCCTAGAACTCAAGACAGCTAGTGCCACTGATTTGATGATGTGTGAGACTCAAAACCTGACACTTTTCGAGGGTAGCGAGATGGATAATTTAGGCTTTTTGTTCTCGATTTCCACCATGTTATAAACATAAAAATGATTTATTTAAATGGTATTGTTACAAAATATACTGCAAGTTCTTTCAAAGTGTATTTCTTTTTGGAGGAGTTGTGCAGAGCAAGTGATTCTGTCAGAAATACCTTTTCAATTTGGAATTTAAAGCACCAAGAACTGCAATGAATGCATGTTCTAACCAGAGGTGAAACTGATGGGAGAGTTACAGGCCAGCCCAGCTACATGGAACTCAACCACACTAATTCATGGAGGAAAATGTGCTCACCATCCATTCTTCTCCTCTGGATCAGAGAGGTGAGCTTACCATTTTATCAGCCTACTATCAGTTCAATGAAAATGTCAGAGAAACCAGTAATTAGAACTACTTAAGAAATAGGAACTCTAAAAGACTAAAGATACTGATTGAATTCTATCATTCCAGGCTTTCATCTTGATACTGGAATCATATTTCTAATCTCACTTTTAGAAAACATTGCAAGAATTTTTTTGTTTTGAATTGCCTACAAGTGTGGGATACAACATTGTGAAGATGTATATAGATACTTCCAGACTCTTTCTTCTGTTCGGAACTTCAGAAGAACCACTTTTATGTTGGAACATAAAAGTCTTAGATAGATCTGATTCCTTCAGTGCACCAGAACGTCAGCACTTTTCAAAGAAAAGAAATCTAAAGCAAACTACATTTTATTTTTCTAGGAATCGTAGTTGTGAGATTCATTTTATGAATTATATTTAGCATATATATTTATATATTACATATATAAACCTCTAAAATAGATCCTAGGTAGATTACTGGAAAATACTGGGCCAATTTGCAGAAAAAAAAAAAGTATTTCCTTCTAAATTCCTTACATAGTCTTTGTCTTTTGATGGAATGTTTCCAGTTGTTTTATCCTTCTTCACATAAGAAAAATAACTTTCTCTCATTTACACATATATTGTTTTACTGGCAAGACTTTGGTGATGAAGGGAACCATATTAAGAAATAGAGGAGAAAGCAGGAAAAAAGGAACAAAAGTCTTAAAAAACTAGGGTGAATATTAACTCAAAGTAGCAAAAGTAATTGGGAAAGTGCTAACTCCCCAACTCCAAAATATGCCCATCTACATTGCCACAATTCACAAAAAGCAGAACATGGAGGTAGCATCAGTGACTCTAAAATGTGCCTCCTCACAGCTGTGGCCACGAGAAATCTCTCCATGATTGATTGATGAACTGGATCTCTCCTGCTTTGCCACAGGAAGTCTTGAGATTCCCCCAGGACCCAGAAAGAGAAATGGTTCCAGCTGCTTCTTTCTGACTCCCCAGAATCTCCTTACCTTCTTCAGATCTCAAAGGCAGAAGATTAATGGAATCCACTATGATTTTTCTTGGTTTGATGAATGAAAGAAACTGGTTAGGCTGGCTAGTCCAGTTGCAGTATTATCACATGCAGCCTTAAATGTCATGTCCACAGGTGCTACCTCCACCACATATATTCTCTCCTAATGAAGCAGCGCAGCTGAAAATATTAATAGCATTATCTTCAGTAGCACTAAATGTAACCATTATCCTCATTGCTTGGAGGCTCTGTGTCACATATTTCTAAGGCAGAGTAGTCAGAGTGATTCACTGAAAAATAAGGTTCTTTCTCTTCCTGTCTCTGAGGAAATTGCATCCTTTCCTCCCCTGGAGATAAGGAAAAAAGGTGACAGTGATCTATATGTTTGCAACCTTATTAAAGGCTTCATTTGAAACTGAGTGTGGCAAAATTTCCAGCTGGCACAGTGTACAGCTGCCACATTCCCGGTGTCAGACAGAGCACAAGAGCCTCAGATTTATGATATAAATCCTCCAGCCACATTTAGTCAGATCCAGAGCTGGATTAGTCTTTGATTTTGATTTTTTAAACACTTTCAGCTACATAAAAAAATTAAACTGCAGTCCATCAACACACACTAGTTCACTCTAGGGATCTGGGGCAAAGATGCTGTCACAGACCAGAATGAGAGATTTCAAGGAAGTCTCAAAGTTTTCCTCGCACAGTCTTCTCACCAAGAAGGCTATAATCATGTGAGTATCCTTTATTTCTAAACCCCACATCATCACAGCTTCCCGAGCTATGACCTCAGAGATTTATTGCTACAAAAAGAGAAGTATCAGAGGCTTCATGAACTCCAGTGAGGACCTTCCTATTTGGGATGGAGAACTTACAAACACTGCAAAAATGAATGAAATATTGACACTGTAAGATAAATACACAGATAGCCTCTTGGAAAGCATTGGAAAGCACCATTATTTAATGCAAAAAGTCCAGAAAAGTGTAACACTGAGACAGGATTCTAAAGTAATTTCCAGATTTGACTGGCAGATACGTAACTATACAACGTGTTCATACCATCAAATGGTAAAATTTCCATTGCATCAGTAAGGAAATGCTGTAATGTTTATCCTGACAGAAAAAATAGCATGACAGCCCTCCTGACAACTGACAAATAAGGATTTGGACAGGAACCATCAACCCAATAATCATGAGCTACTGAAGCTAAGAGGTAAACTGAATCTCTCTCCTTTTCTCCATTTATGAGAAGTGTACCTCCTTGGCAAACACAAGACAAATCTTCAAGATTCACTTATCCCATTAACATGAGAAAACATACGAGAAAAAAAGAGAATGTGAGATGCCAAGAGTGTTCTGCACTTGATTTCTCTAAAATTCTATATAGTAAAGCTCATTTATTCATCTTAATTATGCATATTTTGTTATTGGTGAAGGGTTTTGATTGGTTTCAGGAACACTGGTTGTCTTAATGAGGTATATTCCAAAGGTGTTTCAGACTCCACTTTCCTACTATACATTGCTCAGTGTTTCATCAGGTTTATTCTCCTCTCCTCTCCTCTCCTCTCCTCTCCTCTCCTCTCCTCTCCTCTCCTCTCCTCTCCTCTCCTCTCCTCTCCTCTCCTCTCCTCTCCTCTCCTCTCCTCTCCTCTCCTCTCCTCTCCTCTCCTCTCCTCTCCTCTCCTCTCCTCTCCTCTCCTCTCCTCTCCTCTCCTCTCCTCTCCTCTCCTCTCCTCTCCTCTCCTCTCCTCTCCTCTCCTCTCCTCTCCTCTCCTCTCCTCTCCTCTCCTCTCTCCTCTATTAAAAAAAAAATTAGCTTCATGTCTGTGGATAGTTGACAAATCAGCACATGTTTTTGTCCTCAGGAGAGAAAGTAGTATGTTGATCCAAATTTTTCTTCTTTTTTTTTTTTTTTTTTTTTAAAAAAAAAGAAGCCCCAACTCCCCTCCATTTAGACTCTTTTGACCCAATCACACTCCTAGATATCTGACCACTTAGTTTCCTAAGTTAGCTTTCACTTTGGATGTATACTGTGTTTTGGATGGGTTTAAATATTGTTAGGAAATATAAATCAGTGTCTGATGAGTCTGTGTGCAATCATGTCACATGAAGATGAAAATACGTATCTTAGGAGCAGAATTCTTTTATGGGTGGAGAAATGCACTGGAGATTAGAACCAAACTTGATTTGAATAAAATGAGAACTGACATTTCCTTTAATTTCAAACTTTTTTGTGTTTCTGATTTTCCATTTTTTGAGGGTTCTTTTCTTTTTTTTCTCCCTTGCATATCCTGGGTTTGCATTCAAAACAGAAATAACAGATTAACAAGGGACAAGGTTGCTTTCAAGACTTCCAATCTCAATGGAAGACAAATCAGATTTGCATTTTGTATGTTCTCAACAATGTCCAAATTTGACTTTGTTTGATTAAGCATCTGAATAATTATTCATTAATATCCCTCTTACAGCAAACACACTTCCTTCACCCTCAGGTTGAAATTAGCATCCTTGTTTCAGAAACTGACTAATCTCTGATTGGAGTTTTTATGTAAAATTAAAGCTTATTTGTATCAATAAGGCAATTAAGAATTAATGTTTTTGTGATCTGAGATGACCAGCACAGGGTGAGGTGTTAATCCACCACCAGAGGGCATCCACATGGGAAGGAATATGATCCTAATGAAGTTGCGATAGAAGAATTAATAACAATTATTAAATGAGGTCAGCAGATGTCAAACAAAGCACGTTCACTACTTCCTGCCAAATTCTAAATGTGTAGTAAATTAAAACAATGTCGCAGAATTAAACAATCTTAAAACAAATTCTCAGTCCCATACTCAGGTTTTACTTAGGAAATAATCTCTGGATCACCAGAACCCAAAGTCCTTGTTTTTAACCACTACAGCTTCAAGAAAGCTCTTATTGATATTCTCCTGAGTAGGAACTGACAGAATATTGACCAGCTACTATATCACTCAACTCACAGACATGTCTGCAGCTACAAGATAAATGGACTTTTAATTTTTGGCCCCAGACAATGCATTATGAGGCTGCTAAGATGTTGACAGAACTCTTTGTAAAAAAAGAAAAAAAACAGAATGTGGGAAAATTATTTTCAACATATCACACAGCTGAAAGTAATAGCTTTTTACACTCTGTATTCCATAAACTATGTGTTTAAGAGACTGAGAAAGGAATGAAAGGGCAATAGGCTTTTGTCCAGAATGCCACTTTTCCAAGAATAATTTTGAGGAAATCATCAGTTACCTATCTTTCATGAAATCTCAAGATTTTTGAAGACCTCTGATTTCTAAAGAATTTCAGGAAGAAGCGTCCTCAGGATTGTTGGTTTTTCTATTTTTTGAAGAGTGGGTCTCAGCAGGATGATGAGATGTCAAGAAACTGTGCTATATTACTTACTAGATTCTGTCTACCACATATCCTGCTCTCAGGCATATTAATATTTAGGAATGTTTGGCAAATGGTTTCATATTTGCATGCTTGTATTCTAAACACTAAGAGCAAGAAAGAATTTGTTAATCTCCCATTGATTTTTGGGCAGTCACCATTGCTGTCAATATTTTCAGTAGAGAGATGCTTACATGTTATGTCTGGACTATTTGCCCATCTTTGTCCTACATAATCAGCAGATGATGAGCTGTTAATCTAAAAGCAACACTCAAACTCAATATGTATATATATTGTTTGTTACCTGCTTATATTATCTTTATTTTACAAAATAGTCCTAATCTTTGAGCTATTTGTGAAACTTCTTTTGGGAATCAATGCTTTTAAATCTGAATTGTGCTTTAAGGAAGGGGATTTAATTTCAGAGCAACAGCGTATGAGAGGCAGAAAGGAGTCATTGGGGTTTTCAAGAGTGCCAAATAACCCTCAGGTTTTAGACTAATGGTACATAACTTTGCAGAAGACTGCAAGCAAACTTGCAGTCAGAGATAAAGAATGAATAATTCTCTTCTGTTCTGTATATGAAAAATTCTACATTACTGCAGAAATTCTTACTAGCAGCCAAGTCTGATGATATGTCTTAGAAGAATTAGTTTAACTCATGTGGAATCACTATAACCCCAAGGCTTCAATAATTGTTTAAAAATTTAAGTTTCACAGTTGGTTTCATACACCAGAATAGTCAGCATCCAGGTTTGTGGCTGAACTGTGATAGTTAACAGAACACTGTCAGAACTCACTTTGAAATATTAAATTAAAATCATGGGACTGGTAGTGAAGATTTTTAAGCAGGATGCAAAATTTTACCTGTCACAGTTTAACTAGTGAGGAAACCTGCATGCTCTATAGGGAACATATTTCAACTGAAACACAAATTTCTTCCTGTGTGAGTGTGCTGGTACAGGCATTTTTCCACTAGAGTTAGAAATGGGCACAGATGCTAACTATGCTAAACCTGGGAAAATAAATACACACTAGAAACAAAGCTTGAAGTAAACACAAGTGTTTACATGACGACATATATACTTGAAGATACAGCACCTGTGAACTAAGGAGCATATCTGTGTGTTTTAATTTGTACCATTGAAACAGTCTTTTTAAAAAGAAGTATGGCTTTGTCCATTTAAGAATATCCAGAAGGTTCTCTTGTCTCAAATAACAACTCTGAGATGTAATTAACTGTGAATAACCCAGAAGTTACTTTGTCAGTCTCCTGTCTGAGTGAGAAAGCAGGTCCACTCTAATAAGCATCTTCCTGTACCTTCCTGTAAACATAATCCTATCAATTAACTGAACTGATATCACTTTACTGAGTTTATTGCTACCGATTTTGTTTTTTTTTTGTTCGGCTGCAAAGGTTCAGCATTAAAGGCTAAACTGTCCCAAGCTCCAAAGGGTGTAATCTACTGCTGAGAGCAGAGGAAGATTTGTGGCAGCACAATACAACTACTTTCCTCCACCCAGATGGACCAAAGTTTAGGATTCAGATTGTCAGACTTTTGACAAGCTTAGGGCTGAGTGAGATCTGTCAGTAATCAGCAGAGGGTACACACATGATTAGCTTCAGCTAAGTATCTGTTTCAAACAGCTGAAGTTAGATGAGAGAAACTTCAGCCTTGCCTTATGATGCAGACTTTTGTCAGGTACAGTAAAAAAAAAATGGTTTCCTAGTCAGACTTTTCCTGGAGCCTAAAAAGGTAGGATGTGAAATCTGTTTTTTAATCTAAAGCAGTTTATATTTAAAAAAACAAACCCAAAAGCAAAAACAAAACCAAACCAAGAAAAAAGCTCTGTATTGAGATGCTATGAAGTTAGTTTGTGTCTGAAATGAAATAAAACAAACATTGGAAGTTTCTTACAATGGTGTTCACATTCCGTGCTAAGTTCTACAGGCCCTAAACCAGATGGTGAGGCCTTTCACAGTCAGATATGCCACACATCAAGATGAGGAAAATGTTTTAATTTTCAACAGACAGAGCTGACGACAAAGAAATAAACTACTGTAACAGTTGCTTTATAGGTCTGATGTTTTGAGGAGGCACAAGAACTACCAGATCTAACAAAATTTAAAATTGTTTCACTACTGGGACATTTCATCTGAGATAATGAAGAACTGATTAAAAAGAGAAAAAAAATAATCTGAAAAAAATCCCAGGAAAAGGAAATAAAAACCTTATTCTCAACCTTTTCATGCTTTCAGAACCAAACTGCAACAAAATATTTTCTAAGTTCTGGAACAAGTAGAGAGAGAGTTTTTATTGTGACAATAGTAATTGCCATCAAGGTCTGAAACTGTAACACAACAAAAATTATGTTTCTGGCCAGCACCTGAAAGGTAAGTGCCAGAAATCTCACATGAAATGCTGGTTTTCAGGAGACTGCCAGTTCGAACTGGAGATCTGATAGGTTCGGGTAATTTCAATAAACATTCAGAGTTCTGGATGGTTGTCTGAACAAAACTTGCACTCTGAACCTTTCCATTCAACTTTCAGAATAGAAAATCACATTTATAGTCTGTAGATAATAGCATTATCTGTGGTGTTGTTATCACAGGGGTATAGTACTCAAAGAAGAATAGTTAGTCAGCAACATCTGAGATTTATCTACCAGTACATTATTTTTTGTCCCACTTATATTCTTAGTATTTTGCAGAATGTCTGGATTTGGTAGAAATTTTTATATCTGAAATTTGTTTACAGGAAGCAGGATTGTAAGACAAAGACCGTGATGAGCCGTGAAAGCACAATTAATTTGTCAACCATGTTGACTGCAAGAACTTGGTATTTTTTGCTCATGCATGTCACCCGCAGTCTGATATACATGACCATTTGATTTTAGTTTCAGATTTGCCCCAGTCGTACTTTCAGTTCACGGAAATCTCTGAAATGAAGAGCTCAGGCAGGTTTCTCCTACATAAAATAACATTGGTTTTCTGGACACTCAGCCTATGTTAAACTACCAGCCTCCATTATATCACAACTTCAGATTTGTTTAAACAAGTTTCCACCTGCACAACAACCTCTTTTACTGCCAGTGGAACACACTCTTCCCCAAGGAGCTCGGTATTATAAATCACCAAAGCGCACATGCTGCTGCTGCCAGCGTGAGAGGGGTCTGGCACGACAGATCTGAGGAGTAATGAGGGGCATGGAATAGCCCACACACATCAGGAAAGGAGAAACCAGAACACAGCCTTAGAGTGCAGAAAGCAGTGTATCCAAAGGTTTTAAACACAGCTTATTGGATTCAGACATGTGATTTTATCTACGAGCTGTGACCATGGGGAGAGCAACCAGTCTCCAAACAAAGACAGAGAGCCTAGCATTCATGTGTTCATGCACCTGTGCATTATGAAACGAGAATAAACTGTAACATCAGACTGTTCTGTGTGCATTTCACCAGAACAACCAGATAAGATCTTCAAATGGCTGGACAAAAACTCTACTGAAGTGAGTAGACTAAAATCTGAGACCCTATCCTACCCAAGCTGCATGTTTCCACCAGTTTACCAAGTCTATCGATTTTTTTTCTCAGTAAGGCCTCAGAAGCTAGTTTCAAGCACTAAAAAAAAAAAAAAAAAGAAATTACCCTCAGCCCCTCTCCCAGCTGCAGTTCCCATTTGTAACAACAAATTGCTTTCTGTTGCAAGGAACTGTAATGCCTGTAGTCTCCATTTCCCCCTGCCTCCTTCACTGTTCTGAAGGAAACTGGTGGTCTTACAGCATCCTGGGGGTGGTCTGCAGACCTCCTCCTAGCTGCAGTTGCTCTGGTTCCTGTCTATGCTCCAATCCATTCATACCCAGTTCAATGCCACCCACAGTGAACAGTTGCATGTGAATATCAGAAAATCCTCTGAAAGATGCCAGCTCTATCTTCCTTTGATGTGCCATATTAGGTCCTAATGGGCCAAATTCTTCCCTTGCACACATGCAGCTCCTGCTGACTTCAACTGAGGCTGCAGATTCACAACACAGAGTGTTGTGCTAAACTGAGACTAACCACAGTTTCTGAAGTATCTCGGAATAGAGCTCCCTCCAGTACAGGGACTCATGTTCTTCAGTGCCTCAACTATACCAGTTGCTGGGATCTTTGCCCCCAGAAGAGGTCCATATCCATAGGTAAACATATTTTCATGGCTACACTCTTGTAAAAGACTAATTCTGTCAAATACTCCTCACTGCCTGGGGATTTTTCTGTACTGTGTTTACAAATTATGTATGTAGATAGAAGCCATTTTTACATAAACTAGCTTGGGCACCTACTAGAAATGTAGCTAGAAATGTAGGAAGGGATTCAAGATGCAAAACTCACAAGAAGGCTAGGTAATGATTCATTGAATTTATCCATACTCTGTTCTGTACTGGGATAGTTGTACTCTTAGCAGTACCTAACGAGATCACTTACAGATAAATCAGCTTCAACAAGTGGTACGAATTGCAGACATAGCACAGACCTCAGTAGAGCCATTCCCCAACCAGTGATTGTTAAGCTTATGAAGTTATTTGCAGGATTGAATCTTAATTATACCATAGCTGTTCCACTCCTCCATGCACCATATGTGTAGATGGCAAAGCCAGGTTAACAGAACATGACATTCACATGCCTGTGGATTTTTTGTTCATTTTTTAATAACTGACATGTATTTTATGGTGGGATTACAGTGATGAGCTGGGTGCAGTTCTGAAAGCAATCAAAAGCAGTTATTTACATATACTTTAGAAAAAAGCACCATATGTTAAACCCAAGGCAGTTTATAAAGTACACAGGGTAGCAGGAATGCTTCAGAGCAATCCTTTCTATAGCTTCTCAAGTTTTTTTGAAAAACACATAAATATTCAACAGTCAATACTGACCTGAAAGTTTCTCGTGTTGTGTGCACACATGCTGTGCTTTTTGCCAAATATATTGGCACAGGATTATCCCAACAGCAAAGGCTATATTGAATTTTATATAGCAGACACTCACAGAATTTGTACCCACATCACTCATTCTGTAACAGCCTGCAATTAATTTGTTGCAGAAGTATAACAGATTATTCATCCATGAGTAGTAAATTTAATACAGGCTGGAAAAACTGGTGGAAAAATTAGGATTGGGCTATTCTCAGCTAGTTCAGATGGTGGTGTTTTGATAAGATAAAGCAAGGCAAGACAAACTAAGACAACATAAAGCAAGGATAGGCAGGGTGTAAAGCGAGGTGGTGTCTGGTGATTTGCAAAATCCCTTATCACATTCCTAGTGGGGAGGGGTTATTGTGCTACCATCATTGAATTTCTTTGTTTGTATTGTTGTATTCAGATTATCAGATCAGATAGCATCTGCTCAGACGAAATAGAGGCAGTAGTAGTTCATTGCAGACTAAATGGGGGGATTAATTGCTCTGCAGCTCCTTGCTCTTTCCTTCCCTGTCTTTTTTTTTTCTCCTCTGACCTCGTGAGTTCTCCCTTTTGCAAGGTCACGTAATTCTGCAGAACTCGTGGAGTGTGCAGCTTCCCCGGCACGCTGATTGCCTTGGCATTTGTCCCTCGGAGTCATAAGGCCTAAAGCTGTGACAGTCCAACAGGCATTTTACTCTGCCATGTTTTCTGGCAACAGGGTGGGAGAGAAACTCTGCCAAAACCATCAGTGAAATGAACTGACTTCATAGAGCTGGTTATTTTAGATTGCACTGAAATTAAGGACAGAAGACACAAGCAAAAACTGTTTCATCTGGACCTCCTGTTTGTCTCAAAACATTAAATATCTGCAACCCCAAGCCAAGAATCTATTCTCCTAGCAATTGCCCATATAGTATTTAAGGCCTAACTCCATTGTCTAAACACAAACAGATACCGAGGGGCCCAAAATGTGGCATGGCAGGGGGGCAAATGGAAGGTGACAGTGAGTCCCTAAAAACCCTTAAATGCTTTTCTCCCCATGCAGCCAAACAGGTGTTATTGACAGTAAGAGTCCTGCGTGGGCTCAGATTCAAACTGGTTCTCACCTTCCCACCAGGTCTGCTATTGAGACAGTTCCCAGTCTGTGCTAATGCCTGGACTTTCCTGCCTCAGTTGCAGGACTTTGCACTTCTCTTCGTTGTACTTCAGGAGTTTTCTGTTGGCCCTGTCCTCAAGTTTACCCTCTGAACTGAATCTCAGCGACTCAGCTTTTCACTGACTTCCCCTCATTTATTATAATCCTCAAATTCCCCGAAGGTATGTTCTGCCTCATTATCTTATTACGGAGTAGCAAACATTGCAGCAATGTTCATGGCACAGAAGGTAAGGGATGAACAGAGGACTTCAGATTCTGAGATTCCCATGCCAGGAAGACACATTCCACAATGTTCAGCCAGATCTTCTTCCCCTTCACACACAGGCTGTGAGCCATGTCCTGTCTTTTCTTACAGATAGGCTAGTGTGAGTAAGCCATTCCAAAATTTAATCATTCTCACTGCTAGGAAATTCTAACTAATTTAACTTTTCCTAAGGAATTCTTTTTCTGTCCTTTTGCAACTGTTTCAGATTTCAGTCTAAAGCCTTAATACAGTATTACGTGGACTGATATGGAAAATCAACTTCAGTACAGATTTTTATGATTGTTTTCCCCACATTTTTGAAATTGACATTTGAAATATTTTATTGTTCTGAAGATGGGAAAGAAATTTTTAAAAAAGGTTGCATATGTTTTCTCACTTTATTTGTAATTTTTGAAATTTTATGCTTAAGAAGAATTTAGATCCATTCCACTGTGTGTCATTTAGGCTATACCTAGACAGCAAGAAACTGTTTTCCAAGTGTGTTTTACAGATATATATGATTTTCAAACAGTTATAATTGTGCACAATGAAATTGCCAGAGTCTGAAGTACATGAGAGGTGGCAGATGTGAAATCTTTGGAAATTGTTTCAATAAGCTAACAAGCTCTTAGCCTGCTCTAGACCTCCTGTATTGCTTCTCAAAAGCCCTTGGTTTCAGAGTTGTGGAGCATGGCGTGGTGCTAATAAAAACCAACTCAATATTACTGTCTCTTCTTAAAAGAAATCTGGTTGCAGTGAGTTTAAAAACCACATTAGTGAAAATTTGCTTGCATACTAACTTAAAAAACAGAAATTATGACCTGTTTGGGTTACTGCTGTTAAATGCTTGGTTTTCCTTTCTTCCAGTATTTATTTTCCATGTATTTTCACTGCATCTGGAATTGGTACTAATCTTTGATGAGAAAGTCAGAAAAGTGAGAAGGTAGGAATGGTAAAACACTGCAATATAGATTTCCCATATATGTTCCAGCTGCTCTGTACTTTTCTGGTGACACACAGCAGCCTTAAATTAGTTAATCTAGTTTTATAGCTGTCTTGTGTCACTGGGGTAACATAAAACCACTGGACCATATTGGTGAATCTGGTTCTGTAACTATGCTTTTGGCCAGCTTTAACTTTTATTTTTACCTATGTCATTCTGCAAAATTAATTCCTTTCCCATCAGCAGAGCAGTATCATACCTCTGAGAAGAAAATGCTTGCATTTGTAGCTTTAGAATGAGACTTGAGAGCTCTGAATGCAGTTCCTTATTATCACAACCTCTTTGTGAGAATTTCTGCAAGACATCATTTTCCTGATCATGACATGTAAAATGACTGTGGAATTTTTTTCTTTCATCCTCTGTACGTCCCATTTACTTACATTAAATAGTGCCATACAGCAACTGCTTCCTGACATGCCTCTGAAAACACCCAGCACAACACAGCCCTAATTTGTGATGAATTTTTGAAAGATAAAAAAAAGGTTAACTTTCCTTAATTCATGCCTAATGATGCTTTAGATGAGACACAGAGAAGTTCACATACACTCTCTTTTTCCTGGTTTCTCCACTGAGCAGTTTGATTAGAGCTGTTCTTATTTCCTCCAACAAGCTGGTAGCATTTTCTCTTCTACCAGCCAAAGAAACTGAGCCTCTGATAGAATCCTGGAACTGTGCAACACCTGGATTTTTTGCCAAAATATTTTCAAGGTGTTGCACAGTGGTGAAAAGTAAATTTTGAAAATTGTTTTTCCCCCCACTGCTCAAACTTATCCATTCCCAACAAAAACATTGCTCATGTCTAAGGCACTCTCTGCCTCACAGGCTATTTTACGAAGAAAAAAAAGCAGGAGGCAACACTCTGCATAATTCCTCACAATCCCCTGCCAGCATCTACCTCACCAGTGGAGTTAAGTCTGAGAGGTATTGTTAAATCCTTATTTCATCCTTCTGAGACTTGGATCCAATTTAGTCTCCCTTTGCATGTGCTTCCAGGTCTACTGGGATTGCTTCAGCATCAGTTTAAAAAAGGAAAAAAAAGATAATGACAGGAAGATAGAAAAAAATCCCCAATGCCCCTTATTAATGTGGGAGGTCTCAGCTTTTCTAGTCGGGTTCTGAGATGCTGTGTGTGCTCATTTGGACACAAATTTTGGCAGTTTGCCATCACTAAAGGACAACGTGGAATCCTGATCTGTGCCCCACCACTGCCATTCTGTAAGTGTTTGAGAAGGGATGATTGTTAGAATAGGCAGTGTGAGTTCAAGCCCATGTGTACTGCAGAATGACAATCTGTTTTCGCCTCCCCAGTCTTATTTGGGTGTGCCCATGTTTGTGAGCAAAGGTGGAGACCTGCCTCAGTCTCTGTTTAGAAGGTGCTGCTCTTGCTGGCCAGGTGGGCAGATATTTCTTTCCAAAATTTCCAGTTGCACTATATGCCTTCAGCCAGGTATGAGTCTAAGTTGTATACATAATATTTCCATTCATTTGTCGTCACCACTCTCTGAAACTACTCATTTAAGAATCATATTTTTGATGGATTGCACCAGCTCTGCTTGCCTAGCTCTCTTTTTTAAAATGTTCCACCTTGTTCTGTTGTTTATTCCCAATTCACCTATGAACTGACTCACCTGTTGTATGCTGAAAAGTCTGAGTTGGTGATGAATACCAGTTCTGTAAAGCTGTTCAGAAGAGGCAAATTACATGGCCATTATAAGCCAGTTGCATGAAAATCCTTGGGTAAACATCATGTAGGTCAATGAACAGAGCTCCAAGTTGGCACATTTTCCTTTTAGGTAATGGATAACCCTGCATTCAACTACTAGAGTGTTCCCTCTGAACTAATAACGAGAAGGAAGCAAAGATCATATTTGGATTTAGTACAGCCAAGTGTGAGGGCAAGAGTTTTATTAAAGGAGTTCAAACAAAAGGGCAGGCATGACCAAGATGTTATGCCTAAGGATTTAAATTTAGTTTCCTGTGTAAGTATGCAACGTCTGCCAAGAGGCAAATTGTTTCCAGGGTAACACTTGAAAAGAGTGATCGTATATCCCTTAGAGTCAGGCTGTTGAGCGCTCGTAGAGCAGGACGCCACCATGACTTTGTGCTTCGAGGTTTATGCGGGAGCTGTACTAAGTGAAGTTGTACTGGGGGGTATGTCATCCACAGGACTTTTTCTTTTCCCTGTCATTTCCCAGGAGAAAGGCCACCAGCAAAGGATTTCCACCTAGAAGTTTATTGTTGTGGATACTGCTGAGCGAAAATACAAATGACTGTATTAGAGACTAAGGCTTGAATTTTCAGGGGAGACTGGTGGAATTCAGCATTCAGTTCCCATTCAACTGTATTAGAATTTACATACTTTCTGTCCATGGTTTTCTGTAAATCCCAGACTAACACTAGAGTCCACGGCACTGTGAAATGGCCAAAACTGGTCATTTTGTCCATCTGATGTCTAATCACTGAAACTGTGACTCTGATAACAGGAGTCCCTGATTGGTTTCCTATACAATGACAAGTACAATAAACATTATATCAGTACATATTTTTGAAACCAGTGTGGTCATGTAAAGGGTAGCTCAGAGTCCTGATGGTGCCTAGTTTAATTTCTAATGTATCCTGTTCTTGAATTTTAAAATATTGTACTGAGAACTTCATGTTCATTTTCTGAAAAAATGAAAATAAATGTTAAAGTATCTTTGCATCCAAGGTGTAACCTACTTTTTATCTGGGGTCAGGTTTCCAGTGCATGAGGTAGTTGAGATATTTCCTGGGTTTTTTTCATTTTTTGGGAGTTTAAAAAAATAAGGAATTTGAAGTCATTTTGTACTTACTTGATTAGAGAGATTTCCAGTTTTTTGATTAACTGCAAAGTTACATGGATCTAAATTAATGTTTTTCTCATGCCTTTGTTCTTTCTAAAAAAAATAAAAATAAAGCCATTTATGAAAATGAAACATAATTTTGAATAAAAACCGTTCATTTGGAAAATATCAAAATTAAGGGGGTGATTTAAAAACCAAAACAATTAATTCTTCAGAATTAGCATCAATTAGGAAATACTTTGGTTTATCAAATTAAAAAAAAAAAAAGAAAAAAAAAAAGAAAAAAAAAAGTGGTATTCTATTTTATTGACCTGGAACTGGTTAAAGAATTATACAAGCTGAGTGAAAAAGTCAGAATATAAAAAAGGGAGAGTGGCAGGGCATTGTACTGTGTCGCAGATATCCTGTTGTAAATACACCAATATCAATTTTCAGGGTTGCATTTTTCTTCTGTTACTGCAGAATCATTTCTCTCTTGGGTGGCTGGGAGAGCAGTGAGCAGTTTCTAAATGTCAGCTCATGCTTTTCTGCTCAGTGAAGCATACTTATTTCTGCCTTCCAAGGTTGATTTAGACTTTATTGAGAGAAACTTTTGTTTTGAACCAAAGCTAAGAAGTTTGGCTTCCTTCTGCTCAAAGCTGAAATACGCGAGATCACGCTTTCCTATAAATACTGAGGTAACTCCTGCTCTGGAGAGCAAAAGTGTTTAGAGGACATAGCTTAAAAAATCTCTTTTCTCAGGCATTTGATTGAGAGAATGGGATGTGGGGGAAGGAGGGTTTGATTGTTTGTAGTTTTACGTCAGGAAGTCTAGCAGAAGCCACTGCAACATCTCATAAAACATTGTGCAGCTGTGTGCAGACCTCGGGGTGCACAGATGCGTGTGTATTATATTACCTTGGAAGGGGCACAAGCTGAACTTTTCGATTTTGACACCCGACGGCATCCAGCAAAGGTGAGGTCTGCTACTTGTGCCTTAGGTTTTCAAATTAAAACCGTGTGTGCTGCAGTGCTCACATGACATGTATAAATGTATAAATGAGGGCCATTAAGTAAATGCGTTTACACATCATTTAAATGAAACAACACACCTAACCAGATGGATTCCTAAAATGAGTAATTGTGTACTGCTATTTCCATAACTTTTGCCTTTGCTGCTATACCCTCACTTCTCTGGTATGTCCATCACTTTGATTTGAGCTTCCAGCTTGGGGGCCAGGACCTTGCTTCTCTATGTTTTCTGTGAAGATCTTGATGCTATTATGTGCAACCAGGAGTGGGATTTTTCTCACCTATATTTAGCCATCAAACACAGAGGCGTCTAGTTTGAGCTTGCCTTTTGGGCATCCTCATGAGGCAATGGAAAGAAAAAAGTTTAACCCATCCAAAGATATATATATGACACAGATCCACATAGTTCTCTGGATGTGCCCATCACTGGTTTTTGATGATAAAGGGGATCTTGACAACTGACTTGGGTAAAGTGGCAGCTTTTTGATGTAAACGGTGAGATAAAAGTGAGCTTATAAAAGAATAACAAAGAACCAAAAGGAACACAGAAAAATAGAAAAGAGACAACATTCAGGGACTTTTAGGAGACACTGAAAGCTGTTACCACTTTTCTGCATATAGCAATTTCTATAGCATTTTGTTCAACTTTCCATGAGAAAGTCTGTCAACAGTGCTGCATTTTATTATGGTTTCCAGGATGGCTGCCCAATTTAAAACAGGAAAACCAGGTCTCAAATCTTGACATGCATGGAAGAGGACTCCAGAAGCCAAATTCTAGCTACATGTCTGCAACAGCTGGATAAAACTACCAAACAAAAATAGAATGTTAACTGCTCTACAATCCCTCTTTTAAGTCAGACCTAAAACGTGCTAGTGGTTTTGCAGTATAAACTCTCAGTTTTTAGGTTTTGTTGTCTTTGCTCTTGAAAATTGGTGAATGTCTCATGCAAATATCACCCTCCACCCAGATAACCTGAGCCTCTATGAAGTTGTCAAAACACATCTTTGTTTCTGTTATATCAACTTTCATTCTTTTTTCCCTCCACAGATGGTAAGGAAAAAATAAAAATAATTCCAGCTTTTCTTGAAGCTTTTTTTTTGCCTTGGGTTTCAAAGTGCTCCACAAAGTTCAATATCATTATTCTCCATTTTTCATGTGTGGAAATTGAAACATTTATCTGTGAAGTGGTATCCAAATATAGAACCTGAATATAAGTTTCCAGTTAAAAACAGAAGATGATATTCTTTTCAGTACCACCTCCAGCAGCTGAAGTGGGTCTGAAGGAGTACCAGTATGCTAATACTGATGCATTTAGGAGCTCTGGCACAAAGAAAAAGAATTCTGCAATTGTCATTCGTTATTTTGACCCATTTTGATGTCATGGCCATTGCTCTTTGCCACTGGGACATTCCAGACAGCTGCACAGCAAAGTGTTGCAACTTTTGGACTGTTCATCAGTTGTTTTTTTTACTATGATAAAGTGAAAGCTGAATGATTGTGATGATACAAGATATGTGCTCATGTGTACATGCAGTGTATGTAACATAGGTGTATATTTGTGTGCTATGTGCAGTTGTTTGGCTGTGGTTTGAGCTGCATCTGTTAGCAATGAAAAATATGTGTTTTCTCACAGACATAAAATTCTGGGCCTCTTAAAGGTGAATATTTTCATCAGATCTCTCCCCATCCTGTAATTTATAATCAGTGGAACTAGTGAGCAGTGCTCTAAACCCATAAAAAAGATAGAAAATAATCATGAAAGGAGAAGTTTGTAATGTTTGCCAGATGAAAATCCCGAGTCTACATGCTCGGAATTTATATTGGTGACCCCTGTTACCTTTTTCAACAACACAAGAGGGAAGAAGATAATAAGCTTATGTACTGGAGGGTAAGTAATCAGCAGTGTAATGGGTCATAATTCTATTAAAGTGTGTGGACAAGATTTTATAATTAATGACCAAGTTTATGCACATCCTACACATGTGTTGTGGGATACAGCACGGGGACTGGGTCAGGGGAGGGAAGTTTTGGAAAGTATGTCAGAGGAGAGATGTGAAGAGCTAAGGGAAGGTAGCAAAACAATACCACCCAGTCATCCATCTGTGAAAAGGGAAAAATCTTAAATGAAGGATCCTTTCTATGCTTTAAATATGTCATATATAATATACAGCTTTGTACTTCCTGTTTATGTTTTGTCTATTTTATGACCTCAGGAGAATGAATCAGTCAATGTAAAAATGGAAATGCTTTGCTGAAAAAATTTCTGCCCTTTTCATGTGATATGAATCCTGAAATATTGGTTTCTTCTGCCTTTTATTCTTAATAGGACTGCAGAGCATTTGCAACTCTTGGAGGCACTTCCCAGGGCTCTCTGGCTGTATCTATACAAGTAAGACCAGACTCTTCTCTAATGTCCCTGGCAAAAAGAGGTATCAAAGTGCTTCAGTTTGCAGAGGGTTCAGAGGACCACAACCACACTGCTTCTGGGGAATCCCTGGTCCATGCATCCCATGTACTTTCAAACAGTGTCCAGGAACTGCTTATGGAAGGGCCAATAGCAGACACAGTTTAATTTATTTGTTTAGTAGATGTACCTTGCTTTGCTCTATCATCTATGGTGCAAATATTCCTACACCTCAGTCCTCCAAGCAGGAAGAAAAAGTAGTGAAAAAATATCTATTATTTAGAGAAAATACTTGTTTTCATGTTAATGGTAGTGAAATGAAAATGACAACATGCTAATCTTCAAAATGGAGTCCTGCTCCATCTTGGCAATACAATACCAACTTAAACGAGATGATCAGTTCTGATTCCATTTCTTATGTGGCTTTAGGTGTCGATCTAGGAACTTATGAGCTCTATATCCAATGCAGAATTTTCTCTAATGATTTACTTAGGTTAACCCTCAGATATGATGCTTCTTCTCATTTATGAATTGAGCAGCTTTTGTTTTTGGAGTCACTATGTAAGAGTAATGAAGATACAAGGTTGAATATTTAGAGTCTGAATTTTTAGAGATCAAGGTAAGATAAGAAAAATTGACTGTTTTAATTAAATAATGATTGCTGATTGTGCAGTTGTCTAGTGGTTTTTTTTTTTTTTTTTTTTTTTTTACTGGACCTAGGTGATGAAAAATTAAACCAGGTTCTTTTGAAATTGATGGAAGAATTTCTACTGATTTGGTTGCATTTAATATAACTCTCTGTTATGAGTCTTTCTGGTACATCCTAAAAGGTAAATAGTGACAGAAAATCTGGAGTATAAAAATCTCCAATCTTCACGTAGACTGTGCTGTTCACAGGCACTAAAATGATCTTCTGACCTGAGCTCTGACCTGAAGTGCATGAAATTTGAAGGGTTTACACCCAAAGTGTCTGTACTCATAGTCTCTTCTGGAGCTCTTCCAGAAGTGTCCAGAACTTTCTCTTGTCCCAGGATGTATTGCCTTCATCTCCTGGCAGCAGCCCAGGAAAATGTGCAGGTAGAAACAAAACAGAAAGTTTCTAGCCCATGGCATATTATGTTAAGGGAATCTCTTGTATTGACATGTGCGTAACTAGAGATGAATGAACTAGTTCAGTTCAAATAACAACCAGCCCCAACCTTTGCCCACTCAAAAAGTGACCCTAACCCAAATCTTTTTCCAATTTGGATTGGTTCAGAGAGATCAGCTGTCAGGTCTGTCAGCTGGTAGCCAGACATCAGAGCAGACATAACTAATTAGGATATATTCCCTCACCTAGAGATTAAACTTCTTTTTTTTTTTTTTTTTTCTTCTTTGTGTGTTCCCATAGTTTCAACTTGTGTTAAAACCTCTTGGTCAGAAAGCAACACCTTGAGAACCAAAGCAAGTGGAAAAGTAGCTTTTTCCCAGAGAAACCTACAGAAGTTGAATTTGTCTTAAATAGATGTTTCCTCCCTCAACAAAGTTCAGTGTGCAGAGTTACTGACATCCCATCACAGAACATCTGACTGAGTTTCAGAATAACTTATTTCTCAGCTCTTTTAGTGAAACTTAGCGCACCTATTATCAAAATTTGTCCAACAGTCATATGATATTGTCACTCATGCCATGAGACCAAATGCTGAAAATCCAAAATCTAAAAGTATGCATATGTGGTAACTTTAATGAGGTGCAGTGTGTTCTGATGGCTACAGTTCATGAGGTCACCAGGGAATATGGACAGCCCAAAGGACTGAGAAAACTGAACAGATGAGCTTTGGGCCTTTCTTAAACAGTTTATTGACTGCAAGAGATGGAGTATGAGGCTTCCATACCTGTCTGAAAACAAGCATTGGTGCTCAGGTTATGTTTTCTTCTGCATGTGTTACAATTGCAGCTTTTGAGAGACTTTGTTCTACCATTTATTGTTTTTTGACCAGATTTCAGTCTGGTTCCACAGTAGCCAGACATTGTGCTAATGCTTTCAAGTCTGAGTATATTTGCCCTGCACTTTGATACCAGTGAAATCGGAATCTGGAGAAAAGTTAACACAATAGAGATCAGGACCTCAGTAGGTTTTGAAACCAGGATTAAACATGCTTATGGCTAAAGAGACCTTAGGACAACTTTTTGATAGGGAAACAATAAATTCATATGTTCCACATGTGTCAGTGAATGATGGGGGAAAAACCCAAAATATAGCATTTCAGATAAACTAAGCACCATATATTCAATTTCTTTTCAATGTGGATTGTCAGCCTGAAAAGGTTTTAATTACACCTCATGTATGTATGGCCAGAAATTCTTTAGACATGCTGTTGAGTAGGATGGTACTCTTAGTTGTCGGCACAATTTTTTTTTATGCCAAACTGTGGACTGATTATGTGTAAATGACAGTTTTAAGTAACTGGAACAGAAAATATATTTTTTCAATCTATGTGTCAAAGTTTTAGAAAACTGGAATGGTTTCCTAGAAACTCTGCTTTCTGACAGCCCATGCTTATTTCTTTATTTTTTGTGCAAATCCAGCTCAAACTTCCCCTTGCTGAGTCACTCATTGTTTGTAACAGAAATGGCCTGCTGTTGAATCTCACTTCTGAAGTATTCAATGGAATTATAGTCAGGATTTTTTGCCATAGTGAAACTTAAAAACATCTGGGCCAGAAGGCACAGCAGCCACAAGAGTTGAAGGGGGGCTATTTTCACTGCCATTTAAAACTTATACATTTTATACAGTTAACAATTCTTGGGAGCATCTCCTAATTTTTTTATTGAGACTGATTTCATCCGATTTCAGCCATGTGCTCAGACATGTACATACCAAAGCATGATGCTTTTGTGGACATCTTGCTTGCTGCCACCCAGGTGCCAGTCTAGAGAGGTGAGGTGTCACATGCTGTGGCATCAGTCTCTCAGATACTCTACAGCATTTCAAAAGGCACCAGAAACTTGTGTTTAGGCAGCTGAGTCTGTTCCCAGCCTGTAGGAATCTGAATCACTCTGCTCCTTTAATTTTGTTAACTGCATCCTCATTGACCACTCAGGGACCTGAGGCACCTGGCCCATGCAGTACATGACTATGGGTAGAGAACTAAATTAAGGTGTCTGAATTTCTTGCTGAATTCTGCTTTTATTCTGTTTAATCATTTGTTCTTGAAGGTGAGATACAGACATTTCTACCCATCTCTACTCCAGCCTAAGACCAAGGGATGACTTGTGTCCCCTCTTAAAGGTCTGGCCTCCAGTGATGCGAGGTGTCATGAACCCTTGCTGAAACTCTTTCTTTCCTGGACCTGCAGTGAAAACCTTAAGGCTTGGGACTGGCAGGACTGGGGCTGAACTTGCAGCTTAGAAGTCAGAGGAGCTTTGCTTTGATGTCAGTGGAAGAGCTTCGGACCTCAGATTTCAAGCTTAGGTAAATCTTGCAAGCTCAAAACACTTCTTCCTGGATCAAAAATGGGATATATTTGCAAAAGAGTACCCATCTGAACTGAAGGGAGGCCGAGGATGTCACTCTGAATGTGTATTTTCACTTGCTCTAGATATTTATCCAGAGATAATATGAAAACATGGGCCTACCTGCACAGATATTTTGCTCTTTCTGTGAGGGTCAGGTACACATGGAATCACATTGAATGATGAACTTTGTATATCTCACCTCGGTACACCACATCAGTGGAACCTCCCTGATGTTACCTGTGCTGGACATTTGTCCTTGGAAGGAAAAGGTTGCATACGTAAAACAAGAAATAAGTACGGCAGTGCTTTCTGTGTGCAGTATATCTTCTCTATTTCTCTGCTTATTTTTAAGAATAAAAAAAGCTTGATATTTTCCAGGTATTGTGACTGCTATTCATCTGAGAATCTCAAAGCATTTTAGAAAGATTAAAATTAACCCTCACTCTCTGTGTATATTCTATGTAAGTTTTATTACAGACAGTTTACAATACTGTCATAGAGCACATACAGAGGATCAGTTAGGAGGTGGAAAGCTGAAGCAGAGTTCAGTTATTCAATATCCTAATCTTGTCATTAGGAATCTCTGACTAATATACAAGCAATTCTTGTGGATAAGGTTAAGGGTGCCAGGACCTTCATGGAAGGGCTCAGTGCTTTTCAGCAGGTACTATACTCTGGAACCATTAGTGGAGAACACTAAGAATATTATTTATTCTGTAAAAATGTATGGGAGTATTGGAGCTGAACCTCTGGATTGTTCATATTGCCGAGTTGATAAAAAAGTCCTTGTTACTGGACTGATAAGTCCAACACCCCTCTCAGTAAAAAGCATTTTTTTATCATGTGTTAAAACCATCACAATCTGTATCAAGCAAAGCTGGAATTTGAAGCATAGCCATGCAGCATATGTTCAACTAACTTAAAGTCACTCTGTGATACCTTTCAATTCTGTTGATCAGCAAAACTGTACAAAGAGTGAACATCTGCATTGGCATAATATTCTTATGGTCAGTGACAGAGGATTTAAAACTGTTTTATTCACATTTTGTTATTGGTATTCAAGAAAACTGACAAGATAATGAAATAAAGTATAAGAGAACCTTACCATAAAGATCTTACAGTCCAGGGCCAGGTTATATATTTCTTATTCTGACACAATGCCAATTGTCTTTGATATCACTGTTGAACTATTAGCCTTGGACTGTGAAATATAAAAGTGCAAATGGGCACTGTGATATCCCCATTTAATTCCCTGCAACAGTCTTGGTGAGTAGGATTAATGAGAGAAGCAAATAAGATGTCGACTACCATTTTTAAATGACGTGAAGCACAGGTCATTTCAAAGTTAACAGATTTTCAAGATCAGAGGTAGCACGGTAAACATCTAACTCTTATTTCCTGCATAACACAAACCAGAGTTCTTCAGATTAACTCATGCTGCGGAGACAATATTTCTCCTTTTTTCAAAGTCAAGAATACTGAACTCAAAAAGCCTATGTCAAACTAGACATGGAGGTGATGGTTTTGAGCTTATCCATTTCCTGCAGAACCTGCACAAGAAAAGGTACAGAAATCAATTATATCTTTCCAAATCTTCTTCCTCAATTGTCTTATTATAGCAGTGTTTATGATCTGGCCTATATTTATTGCATTCTTCACTAGCATAGGCCTTGCATTCCTCACTTGATGTTTGCCATGTGTTGGGCATTACTTGAAATACATAGTTCTGGTTTCCTTTCTCCACAGTCACCGGACAATTAACTGATATAACATAGGCAGTTTTTGAAATTTCATTTCAAGCGATCAGCTATGAAGGTAACATATTGCTAGGATATTGGTATCAAGAAGATGTCAGTGAAGAAAAGAAAGGGGTAATAAACAATCAAACTGGCACTGAAATCCAAGAAGATTAGTAAAATGACATAAGCTGTAACCTGCATTCCTTTTTCTATCCTTTTCTCAGCATACATACACATGTACATATATATATGGTCTTGTGTGTCCATGTGCATATAAATGGATTCTTGCATCTGATGGAGAACATAAAGTGTTGGGTGGATTTTTTCCTAGATGGGAGAGCCAAGTTTCACTGGTTTGATTTTGTGTGTCCAGGTTTTTCCTGTGGCTATCATTTCTCAGCACCTGTACTTCCACTGCTTCTTGTCTCCTGTAGCAAAGAAGGTCTGTTCAATATCGGAGCAGGTAAAGTGAAGGCTGTGTCTGAAGCCACTGCTTTCTATTTGTACAAGCGATAGGTACAAAGTGGACATTAAACAGGCATCCTGCTGTATACCTGATCAGTGTCTGTTTCATGTCTAGGATTTTGGTATATTTATCTTATACCTGCTCCAGGACCTGTTTCTCTCTTTTTTCTCTTTTTCCTTTTCTTTTTCTTTTTCTTTTTCTTTTTTTTCTTTTTCTTTTTCTTTTTATTTTTCTTTTTCTTTCTCTTTCTCTTTTTCTTTCTCTTTCTCTTTTTTCTCTTTCTCTTTCTTTCTTTTTCTTTTTCTTTTTCTTTTTCTTTTTCTTTTTCTTTTTCTTTTTCTTTTTCTTTTTCTTTTTCTTTTTCTTTTTCTTTTTCTTTTTCTTTTTCTTTTTCTTTTTCTTTTTCTTTTTCTTTTTCTTTTTCTTTTTCTTTTTCTTTTTCTTTTTCTTTTTCTTTCTTTTTCTTTTTCTTTTTCTTTTTCTTTTTCTTTTTCTTTTTCTTTTTCTTTTTCTTTTTCTTTTTCTCTTTCTTTTTCTTTTCCTTTTTCTTTTTCTTATTTTTCTTTTTCCTTTTATTTTTCCTTTTCTTTTTTTCTTTTTCTTCTTTTTCTTTTTCTCAAACATATACATCTTTTATTTTTTACTTTTTCTTAAAAAAAGGTGACAAGGGATTAATTTGGTAAATCATGACTTCCTGGTAATCCTGCAAGTGGTCTAGTCTGGGGAGGTGTAAAACTAGCCTTTGTTTCAGTTCAAGTGAAATTTAGATGCCATCCCAACAGATGTGTGAGCACCTCTGAAAACTGAGGAGTGGGGGTCTTTATGGGTAGGACATCTAGGAAAAAGGAAAGGTTTTCTTCTGTCTATTTATTTAATGCTACTTTTTGAAAGGGTTTCTATCATAAAATACAACAGTTCAGGCTGTGATGAGTAGAATCACAGTTTTTTCCATGCTGAATTGGTGAATACTAAACCCATGACAACACACTTCTCTGCTTGCCTTTCCTAAACCTAAACGTTTAATTCGGCAGATTCGGGTTGTTCCCTGAATAGATGCATCTAAATATTCTTTTATAGATTGGACTCAGTTTCACAAATTTAGGCACATGATTTGCACTACAATTTAAGGCTCCTAATGAAGACATCTGTATAAGATAAGTCTCCCTATGTAGCTAAGAAGCAGAGATAACTACCTTTGAAGTCCTACGGATGGTGATTTTCTTTACCTAACTGAACTGATATGCATTTATGAACGTAGCAGAGAATATGTAGCAGCTGGGCAAGATTATTTGCTAATATTTTTCATCTTGCAACTTGTGACTTCTCTGTTGTGATCACAGGAAAGTCCCCTGCAAGCTTTGTATTCTGTTGAGATACTCCCAAGGGTAACAACAGTTTTAAATATGTCTCTTTTAATTATATTGTCACCTTTGTACTGGATACTAAGCTGAATAAATCAAAATGTTCCATGTTTGGTTCCAAACATAATTTTCAGTTGTTGCTGATCTGTACTGGATTTAATCAGTGACCCAGGAACTTTACCAACAGGCTCCTCAGCTATTCCAGCTAGATCTGGTTTTAGACAAGTTTTATTAATACAAATTGGGGATACCATTTAAATATCCAGATAGGATACTAATTAAAAAGGCATTGTGTTGGCTGATCTTATGGTAAATTTTATGATTTCTGACTCAGATTCCATGTCTCTCAGATTATCACTTAAAATATTTCAAGATGCATCTTCTGCAGTATGTCAGATCCATATAATGACAATGAAGTTTTTCCAACTCATACAAGACGTTAGGGAAAAAAATCCAACTACATTCCAGTACATCAGAAAGTTCCAAATATCAATTAATATAAATATAAGCATCACTCTTTCAAAAGATAATTCAGCTTCAAAAATGTTTACTGCCATATAATTAATTAGACTGTGGAAAGAGAAGAATTTTTGTTTCTAATAAATGTATATAAGTACATATATAATTATTCATGTATGTTAGAAAAGAGTTCAATTTTCATCATTTTTTATCACAAATTAAGCCCACACTTTAGAGATTAAGAAAATATTTTCTTAATATTTTGGCACAATCAGATTATTCTGTCTACTTGGATGAATTTAGCAATATGCTCACAGAAAATGCAGAGAACAGATATACTGATTTTCAAATTACAGATTATTGTAAACCAAAAATTAAAATCTATAATTGAGAGGAAAGACCAGATTCTTTCATGCATTTCTTGTATGTAATCCCACTGACATCAAGAAGTGTGGGCATAAATAACTGGGGAAGAGTTTGGCACAGAATGTGGAAACTATTTGATAGAAAATGCTGAATTAATTTAAATGAGCACTATCTTGTGGAATGAAAAGTGGCTGAAGGACTATAAACAAAAGCAGGAGACAAAATATTAAAGTATAGATCTGTGGGAAGGTCTTTTCCAAGTGAGGTACTTCGGGGATCTGTATTCAGTATGGTTTTATTTAACATTTTCTCTAATAATCTAGGAGAAGTCACCCATTAATGAAAGTCCCCTATGATGAATAAGAGGGTGGAGTTGCAAAAAGTGATGAAAGACAGATAGCAAAAAGTAACCTGGATATGGATCCAAGGTTCGCATTGATTTCCATAAGTTTTGGCACAGATCAGCAGAAATATTAGAAAGATGAACAGGAAGAATGACAAAATGAGATTCATCTTGGAAAATATACAAAGGCATCACGTGAAAAATTACATTAGACTTAATAATCAAAGGGAAGCAGAATCACTGAGAGATGCATTGAAAGTGAGTTTGCAACGCAAGGAAAATAATATGACTACAACTTGGGGTTTATGTGCTGCTAAGGGGAGGCTCCGTTTCCTGTGCTAAGGTTCAACACTGAGTAATATTACCAGGAAGAGTCACAAGGGAACCAAAGGCTACCTTTCAAAACAGGGAGAATGTGCAGGAAGCAGTGATACCACCCCTGCTCTGATGAGATATTGAGGAGCAGAGATGGACTACAGCAATGCCTCATCCTGGGCTGCCTCCCCAGCAGTGAGAGAGGGAATCCCCTGGAGCCTGCACTCGTGAGAGCCCACCTGCAGTGCTGCATCAGCTCTGGGTACCAGCACAAGAGGGACATGGAGCTGCTGGGGCCAGTCCAGAGGGGAGCAACAAGGATGATCACCGGAGCAGAGCGTGTCTCCTGTAGGGAAAGGCTGGCAGAGCTGGGGCTGTTCGACATGGAAAAGGCTCTGGGGAGTCCTTGCTACACCTCCCAGTACTAAAAGGAGATATATGAAATGGAGGGAGGGGGAATTTTTTCTAAATTCAGATCAGAACAGGACAAGGAGCAGAGATTTTAAACTGAAAGAGGGCAAGTTTAGATTAGATATTGGGAAGAAATTCTTTATTGTGAGGGTGGTGAGGCTCTGGCACAGAGAAGCTCTGGATGACCCATCCCTGGAGAGTTCAGTGCCAGGCTGGATGGGGATTTGAGGAACCTGGTGTAGTGATCATCATCCCTGCCCATGGCAGGATGGTTGCAACAAGAAAATCTTTAAGTCTCTAACCATTTCATCATTTTATGATTCCTTAAAAAATATACCACAGCAAAGGAAGAAAAAACAGATCCCCAAAACACCTTGAAAACCATTATTATGTTGAAGCTATCTCTTCCATGAGGTGCCATTGTCCTCCTCAAATCCCTTTCAGGCTAAAATATTCAGTAATTCTAAATAGTAGACTCTGAATGTCACAGTGCTATCACAAAGATGTAATTGTAACAATTACTTTAACTATTATTTTGGATAGTTATCCCACATCTAATTCTGCATTTTTAAAAATATTCTTGCAGCCATCCTCATGAAAATTTTATAGAGATTAATGATGTTAATGATACTTGATGAAAATTATCAATGGGATAGTACTACTTAGGTTATATTCACAAGTGTCATAATAATTTCAGCTCAGGAGGTAGAGTTAAGTATGTTGGGCTATTCTTCACAGCACATAAATAATATAAAAATATCTTTAAAGATGTTCAGCTTGCTAAGGAATTTTATAAACTTTATTAGATGCCTTTGATAGTTGACCCTCAATGACTATCTCAAGGTCACACAAGAAATTAATGATAGGAAAACTAAGGAAATTAATAAAACTGATTAAAGCCTATGGCTCTGCAGGTCATTAAAAGTATCAAAGATCTCTAGACAAGCTTTTACAGGTTTTTTTCAGGCAGCTGAAACCTTCCACTGCTGTACACCAGCCTACACCCACTGAATAAAAACTTGAAAATCTTACAGGTCTTGCTGGTTATCTACTCAGATTGTGTCTTTATTAGTGCTAGGATTTTGAAAAGCACTTAACCACATGCTTAAGTTTAATTTTAAGCAAATGCTTGAGTGTTTTACTGATCTGAGATATACAAAATTCATGATTTCCTATTATGCAGACTCAACACTGCATATAACAATGTAAGCATTCTTTTCAAATAAAAGACACTTGCTAGTCCAGTTCAGTTCTGAGCATTGTTCTACATTTGCCGGAAACAAAGTCTGGGGGAATAATGTGTTTTGGAAACTTTTTATTCCCTCCAACATCAAGCGGAATTTCTTTTTAAGAAATACAAATATTTTTAAAGGTACAAAGATGTGTGAGAGAGATTGGGAAGCACAGCTTTAGCCTGATTCCTTTTGTTAATGTACCCTTGCAAATCAGAAGCAGCTTCAACGGAATTTAACCATTGGGAAACCAAAAGATCAGAATCACAGCACTAGTTTCTTTAAGTAGATTAAGAACATCTATGGGGCTGGCTCAAATTTTCTAAAATAAAGACACTTTTCTATAACTCTGGCACTGTGAAATAATCTAAACTCACTCTTCTAAACGATCTAGTCTTTGGGGCAGGGCTGTGCCAAGCCAGCAGAGATGACACCACGTCCTGTGGAAGGATGACCACACCTGAGCTCTGTCCATCAGTAGGGGACAGGTAATGCTGCCTAGGTGTCACCGTGCTGTGCCCAAAGGAACGAGCTCTGTGTCCCACCCCTCGGCCCTAGGTCTGCCAGGGAAACTCCCTTCCCCTCCAGCTGATTCCTTGAGGATCTCTGCACCATATACCGCTGTTTCCTGAGGCTGCACCTCCAGTGCCAGCAGTATTAGTGCAAAGGACCAAGAACAAACATAGATGGACATACACTAGTAAAATAAGATGAAGCTATTCAATGATGTGGGAAAGCAGCTTCTTGGTGATATTTTTATATGTCTTTGCAGAGCTTCTCTCAGCCCTTTGCAATTGCAACCATGTGGGTGTCAGCAGTGGTGGTAACAGTACTTTACATTGACTTTGTGCAGAATCCCAGGCATGCATGCAGTGCCTCCCCAGCAAGAGCTCATGAAGGAATGGATTTCAGAACATAAATTCTTTAATTTCTTTTTTGTTTCTTTTTTGGTGTTTTTTTGTTTGTTTTTGTTTTTGTTTTTGTTTTTGTTTTTGTTTTTGTTTTTGTTTTTGTTTTTGTTTTTGTTTTTGTTTTTGTTTTTGTTTTTTGTCAGGACTTCTAGCTTCCGTTGTTATTAGGGGTCTTAACCAGCCAACTGAACAAGAAAGGATACTTTTGTGGCACAGTCAAAGTTAAAAAGTATTAGTGTTGTAGGCAACCCTTTTGTGACTTTCTTTGTGCCCCAAATGAGACAAAAATCCTCAGTAAAAAATTTATTTATAGAACTGAAGATTGTGCATAATAATTAATAAGAATCTTTCTCTTACAAGTGAAGTGGTATGTCAGACATGGTGCTAGATTCTTTATGGTTTGTTTTGAAGCTAAGTAAATAGATTGCAAATAAATTTTTTGAATTATTTTAGTTTGTTTTTTTTTCTCCAGAGATGTCAGTAAATAGATTTTTCTCAACATAAATTATTTGTTATGAAGCTTTGTTATGTAAATTCATATTTTCTCGTAATGCTAAACTGTGATTGGTTGGAATAATCTCATCTGTTTTTATCCCTTAAATATTTCTATTCAGAGATTAATTCACAATATTTTAAAATTAAATTTCCATGAGTGTTCATTTGATCACTGATGCTGCCACAATCTAATTATTTGAAGATATACTTGAAATGCATGATTTGAGGACAAAATAAGAATGATTTTGTAGTTAAGTAAGTTTAGGAAAAGAGCCCTACAAAGGTAGCAAACACAACTGCCAGTGTTAAAGTGATGAGGACATCACAGGTGCCTTGACTACCCAGGCAGACAAGAATAAATTTATTCCATACCTCTGAAGTAAGTATTGGCCCTATCACACAGTAAGTGATCCTTTACTCTATTTGAATGATCAAGCATTGTAATGAGTCAGAGCTATAAAAGTGTGACTTTCCACTCTACACCCAAACACAGAATTCTTTTCTTCCCAGAGCAAATCAATTTGTGATGATTGCTTTCTTTCAACTGGCCACAATGTTAGTGCACAAGAAGTAAAAAAAAATACTTTTTGAAATAACAATTCCAACACCTAGTGAAAGCTGTACAGCATTTCATAGAAATGAGGTCCAGCTATCATGTAGTTAAAGATCCAGCAGTGCTTTTTGTATGGGAAATGTTGTTTATCCTAACCGTTTTAATATTTTGGGAGATTACATTCACATTTTCTAAAAGAAACCCTGAGTTTTCATCTGGTTTCAGTACTGATCCTTCTCTGCATCACAGCTCTTATATGGTTTTCCTGTTCACTGTTAAAACAGTTATTGCTGTGCACCTCAAAGCCTGATGCTCTGGGTCAATAGCTTAATAGCAAACCAGCCTTCTAAGACAGAATGCTTTATTCTGCCAGATAATACAGTTCAGCCTGTAATGCTGAACAGATATTATTCATATATGAACCAGGTCATGATTTATTAAATTATATTTAATTGCCTCAAATAAATCAGTGTGAGTTCCTACATGGTCAATGTCAGAATACTGAGCTTAATGAATGAAAACGTGCTATTCTCATGTCTACCTAAATCCACTGCATTTCTTGTACACATATAATTATCACCAGTCCATCTGCATCACATACACACAGGATTGTCAATACATTCTGTCTCAGACTAAATTTTATTCTTAGTATGTGAAGATTCTTCACCTAACTGAATATTGCTCACAAAGACAGCATAGAGTGTCTGACATACACTATGATCTCCTTTCCATATTCTTCTGAAAAAGGTTATAATACCAATATAATTTTTGAAAGCCTCAAGCGCTGATTTAGGTTCCAGCTAAGAAATTGTCCTACGAATAGTGCCAGAATTGTAGGATTTTGAGATCTTAGAAATAGTTCTTATCTTCATTGTTTGTTACATATTCTTTATAATGACAAATGACTTTAGAAAATACCATAAATACTTAATACACTGGTGATATTAGCCAATTTATAATAAATACTAGGAGTGGAGTTATTTTACAGATGATTTAAAATAATCTCTTTGGCAGCCAAACAAACTGGAAAGCGCTTTACATACAATTCTGTTAATACATAATATGGCTTACTACATGATTAATAACCTAGTGCTTCTCATTGGGATATATAAAATGCAGTAAAAATAAATAAAACCATAAAACAATTAAGGGGATTTGTACTCAGTGATTCGTTCCTGTTTATGAATATACAGTGTTAGTATAAACAGACAGGGGGTCCTCACTTTATCCTTTTATCATTTCCAAATGTTGCTATAAGATGGTAACCCCACTGAAAACAAACAAAACAGCATGTCATGTAAATGTAACTTCAGTCTGACATTGTGTTAGGTCAGCTCGGCTTTGAGAAATATGTGGCTTTTTCAACTGTTACTTTTGCTGGAAAGTTCTGTTTGTAAATGTCAAGGATATCACTTAAAATCAAAACAAGAAACCCTTATGTGCAAAAGTTGCAGAAATGTCATTTAGTAAGGGCAGTTTTTAGTTAAATTTTTGCAAGACTATGCATTTTATATATTTATCGGGATATTTCTTTAATGAAGAAAACTCAAATTCATAAAAAAATTTTCTGCATATTCTCATGTAAACTCCCCACGCCATACCCTTTGTATTAAGAAAAATATGCTCCCAGTAACATTTTCATTTCAGTGAATGTTACACTATCTTTAAGATTTAAGGTTACACCCCAACGGTGTTTTACTTCTTCTTCACTTCCTAATTTACAGAAAACAGGAAACACTTCCATGAAGATGGCTGAGAGCAGAGCTGCCAAACATGAAGGAAGCACAGTGGATCAGGCAAACACAGCTAGGGCAGGAATCAGCCTGCAAGGAAGTGGCAAGGTAATCATAAAATCACAGCATGATGGTTCAAGGGACTTTGAAGATCATTTAATTCCAAGCCCCCTGCCACAGGCAGGGACAGTTTTCTCTAGGTCGTGTCACTCATGAGTGGCATCTCATCAGAGAAACAAGTCCCATCTAATCTGTGTGGTGGAAATTCTGATACCTCAGAGAGTTGCAATATTATAAAAGGGAGAGACTTAGTTAATATTCCTCTGAAAACATAATGCATGGGAGTTTTCTATCAGAAAGTTACAGTGATGGCAAATAAGAATATGTCCTGCTTTCTTACCATGAACTTGTAAAAAAGGCTGCCAAAGAAACAATTCCCCTGTAACATGGAACTCATTGTTGCATGTAAATATTAGAGATAAATATAAGAAATGTAGAGGGGTTTAAAAACTATTTAAAATAAATTAAAAAAGTAGAGGGATTTAAAAACTATTTAAAAATCATGGAAGAATTCGATTTGGAAATGCAGCTACAGACCTTCCTTTCTGGAAGTGTTTAAGCTATTGATTGTTGCAAAATGGAACTGAGATACAGCAAAAGCAATACTCCTGCAGGCTGTTCTTGTTATTTCCCCAGTTTCCTCTGCTAGCAATGGTCTTCATCCAGGAGCGTAGGCAGGTGATGTTTTGGCAGGTGCAGGGCAGGGCCCAAACATTTGACATAAAAGAAAGGGCTGCATTGCCTCATATGCAGAAAGAATGTCTGGAAGGCAAGAACTTGAGAGCTGTAACCATAGTTGTGATGCTTATTTTGTGGACTTTAATCCACAGAAGTTTTAAATCAGTTCTCAATATTTTCTCAATTTTTTGAACTACTAGTTTGCTAATGACCAGCTGATCTGTCGAATTAATTTATAAATCTCAGGGCTTAAAAAATAATTTTTTTTCTTTCTAATAAAACAGGCACTTAACGGTGTTTGCAGAATGCCTGTGTTTATTGTTAAATCTTCAAATTCTTTCATTAAACATGGTCAATAAGCTGTGTGATGTCAAAATTAATAGCTTTTACTGCTGATAATCTTTGATCACAAAATATATTAATTGCTGTATCTATTCAACTCCTCAGATACTAAAATTTGGATGCCATACTCACAGGAGAAGAGCTTTGCTGTTTGAGGAAACACATTGTTCACCATAAGTGTCACAATCTGGCAATACTTTTTGAAGATGTTCTCAAAATAGTTTGGTTTATGATTGTTAGGAAAAAGAAAAAAACCACAACAACAAAGGAAATGTCTTTATGGTGTGAATACATTATGCTTTTTCAGTCAGCATAGCCCCCTGAGAATTTGTACTGCAAGATGAGTGTGTGTGGCTCCATGTGTGTTTGCATGTATGGAAGGTGTTTTTCATTTCTACGATGTAATAAAGCTTGGACTGGTGCAAGAAGAGGACGTTTCGTTCTTCAACTATATGCTACAGGAAGAGCTCAAGAACAACAAAAATAAATTCAAATGCTCTCAGTTCTGTTAAATAATGATATTTTGCAGGACAGTCAAGTTTCCCACAGAGTAAATACAATCCATATTATGTAAATGTGGTCCTGTGTACATTCGTTTAATTTAACATTACCATCAGAATAGCACATTTCACACGTGGGAATGCAAAGCCCAGCAAGGGAGCAAATTAACTGCCCGCAAATTGTTTGCTAACGATGAAGTTTTCCAAAAGAAGTCTCTAAGGTATATCTTTACCAAGGGCACAGTATTAGAGCTCTACTACCACATGTTTCCATTTGAACAGATGGCAGTGAAAGGTTTGGCTTCAATGTGTTATTAATTAACAGAAAAAAAGACTTACTGATAGAGATCAAGGGTACTGTTTAAATTTACTTAGAGAAATGGTGGCTTGTAATCCATTCATACTTGCAATTAATAATTACTTTATAATTACTTATAAGGGGATGGAACCTCAAAAGTCCAGTGTCTTTTCTGCTCCAGACTCAGTATCTTATTTCCTTTTGTAATAATTTTTTAATATGTCAGAGGTACCTTAATTCAGGTGTAGCTGCTGTTGAACTGGGACTAGTTGTAACACGATTTCTGTAATTTAATTTCTAAAAATTCAGAGGAATCAACACGTTTTATAAATCCTATGATTTAAAGAAACAAGAAATCCTTGCTTATTAATGGCACAGTCTGGATTAAGCGACTAAAAGCTAAAGCAAAGCACATTTTTACATTATTTTTGTTAATTATCTGTGGTTTAATACAAACTGCTGGATGTCCTGTACGGAGAACAGTGACCTCTGACTGAAAGTCTGAGCCTTAGCTCAAGAAACACAACCTGCCCCTACTTTCTGCTTGACCAGGACGTGTTCAGCGTGGCAGGTTCATTCCTCAGCCATCCCTGTCAGATCCATAATGCTTCCCAGTGATGGGCAGGATTGAGTTAAGTGACTTCAGAGCGTCTGAAAGTCCTGTCTGAAGTTAGTGGGACCACTCATATGGACATAGTTAGCCATATGTATCAGTGTCTGAAGGACAAGGATGAGGGGTGCTGGCTAAGCTTGCCATTTCACATTAAAATAGTTGTGCAAAGATATATTGAGTCAAATTCTTTTGTATTCATTCTGTGTGCATAGATTAAGGTTAAAGTAATGTATAATTAAATAGGAGCAAGGAATAATACAGTATACATGTCAGGGAGAAAAGTTTGCAACAAACATACAGAAGAAATGTTATTGTGTTTCAGTTCTGCACAGTGGTCAAAATAAAAAGTGGACACACATGGAGTAGGTGAATGAGTCACCTTTTGTTCCACATGGAATTTCCTTTTCTCCATGTGCAAATTTCCTTAATTCCTTTTTCTTTTAGGAAAAAAATTGAGATTTGAGAAGTAAATTTATTTTTTAATGTCATTCAAGATGAAAGTTATTGCAATCACATAAATATCTTCAGGGGTAGAGCATTTTTAAAATTAATAATGTATAAAAGTAACATATTCCTTTTTTCTACATGCCAAATAAAATAGTACCATAAAAAAGCAAAAATCTTTTTGATATTTAGTATGAAAAATGTAAATATACTTATCTCTGGTATGGGAAAATATTGTCATTAAATTACTTCCAGGAAAAAAAATCATATTTAGGGCATTTTAATTAGGTTAATTATAGTTGTGATGTAAAATGTTTTTTCTGTGTTAATGAACTCTGTTAAAGCTTCTGCTTTTTTTTTTTTTCTTTGAAGATGATTTTCTTTTGATAGAAAACCAGAATGTCATGAAAATATAACTACAGTACTAGCAGAAGTACTCATAGTCTCATATGTGATTCAACTCTATACTAGTGCCAAATAATAAAAATTCTCAGCTGGCATTTTACTCCATCTTAAAATACTTTTACAGTCTGGTTTTGGCCATCTCCTGTAGGAGATGCTGGGAACATGATGTCATAGTCTTCTGAAAAAAAGGCAAGAATCATATATAAGGAGTACACACAAGATAAATTCAATGTAAAACTTGCAATCCCTTTACTCCACACTGTTAATCCTTTTCTAAATCTTTTCTGTGTTTTAGGAACCCACACATCAGGGAGAACATTTAGCCATTAGACAGTGTCCAGCACAGAGATCTGAGGTCTAGAAAATGTGACCTCTGAGGAGAGATTGAGGGAAGAGGGTTTGTTTAGTCTAGAGTAGAGAAGATGAAGGGGAGACATGATAACAGTGTTCAAATATGTACAATTGTGCTTCAAAGAATTGGGCAATAATTTGTTCTCCTCGTCCGCTTAGGACAGCGCAAGTGATCTTGAAATGAAGCAAGACAGAAATATGAAAGAAAAAAACCCTGTATTTGTTGGCAATGAAAACTTTGAGTGCCACAAATATTAGCAGGAAAGTAAGTAAACAAAAGTAATGGATCTGTAATCTTCCAGATCTAAGACTTTGATCTAAGATCATTTTCCTGCTGAAGCTGAGCTATCAAGATAGCAGAATGAGAATCCCAGCTGTAAAAAATATGAGTCTCTTTCAGAAGGGACTTACTGAAGCAGAACCTTTTGGTCATTACAGGTAACCAGTCAAGCCCTTGCTCAGCTGTAGCCTGGAAACAAAGGTTGTCACATGTGTGACACACATAATACAAGTGTGGCACATTATGTTAATCCTGCAGGCAATACTTGTAATGCTCTCAATATTTCTGGAGTTTGGTACCTAAAAAGAGGCACCAGTGTCTTTTGAGCCACTAATACCTGGTGTATCTGCAATATTCATACAGCAGTAGCAGATGTAGCCCCAGACCTAAAGGAGAATTCTTTTCTTCTAGAATTGCAGCTTAAGGCCAGGTGTGATAGGTAAAGGTTTTATAGAAGTCAAAACCAAATTAATCAAGTTGCTAGTGCCAGCATCTTAAAGACTTGTCAGCTGGAAAAAATCTATAAAAATAGGGTTAAAAAATTCAGGGTTTGGAAAGTATACTTTTTAATGACACTGAAGAAGCTGAAACAATAAAATAGAGGAATGAGGGCTATGACTGTGAAGTATTTCCAAAGATTTTGCTTTTTAATAAGGAACAATGTATCAAACATTTTTATACTGAACTCAAGTTCACAGTAGAAACTTAACAGACATTTTTGACAGTGAAAATCATTAAGCTGATACAATTTAAATAAAGGTATGATAAATTGTCTTGACTTTTAGAAATTTGATAAGTTCAGAATAGCCTGTTAAAAAAATATACTGTGCCTAAAACAGAAATTATGAACTGGAAAAAACAGAATTTTTGGGCAACTTTGTTATGCACAATGTTAAATTAAATTATATCAGCAAGTCTTAAGTAGAGCTACAGCTGAAATAATTGTCCTCGGCTGTTAGTAAAATTTGAAATAATCCTACTGCCCTCTGTATGGCTGCTGTAGCTGCAACATCATCAGCAACAAATAATCTAAAATCATTATGGTGGATGTTGATAAGCATTTCTCTTGGCTGTAAAATATATGAACTTGTGAATTAATACCACTGATATTAGATAACATCAGCCTCTTTTCCATTCCGCCTACTTATCCATGACAGCGCCAACTTCAGGGCAAGGTCCGTTTGAGTAAATTTTGTATGTAGGTATGTAGATGGATTTTACCATCTTTTCTCCTGAAAGCTAAAGCTTTAGAACCCCAGGCCTTCATATGCTTAAGCACAAGGACCCTGTTGTCAGTGATGGGAATAGTTTTCAGAAGGCTCACAGAGTTACCCAGGGCAAGATCCAGTTTGAGGCTGTGCTGACACTGTGGAAGAATTTGTAGGTGAGTCAGGGGCTTGAGGGTCTCTTATTGCTTGTGGATGGTGGGACTGCATCCCACACCCTTTGAGATGCACTGTGACAGCCTCCAGGGATGCCATTCCTGAGGGGTACAAATTCTCGAAAAGTTCCACGAGCTATCTGCCAGCCTTGGCTATGTCACATATAATGGGTATTTACAAAAAAGCTTGCAAATTTTAAATGTTTCTTGTTTGTTCTTAGGCAACTGAATTTCACTCTTACATAAATATAAAAAAACTCATACATTCAAATTAATGAAAAGTGAAAAGGAATTAAACTGAAATATGAATTTTTAAACTTCTCATTGTCATCTAAGTTTAGTGCTTCAGCCATTTTTATCCTCCTTGAGGCAGAGGATGATTGTTACTCTCAATTTATAAGAATAAAACAAATGTGAGCAAAACAATTCCCCAGTGGGAAGTCTCTAGTAAAACAGAAAATCCAGCCTTAGCCTTCCATTCTTCAGCAGTGAAGAAATATTGCATACTTCATCTTTGCATAATAGTAAATTTATTACACATTTAGTCTAAAATGAATGTTTTTGTGGAAAAAAATTCTACTAAATTGACAAAGATAAAAATATCTTTGGCTGTCACATGGAAAATAGATCCTTCTAGTCCCAGATCTTTCACACCTTTCAGTTCTTCTAGCTATCTGCCAGGTGTGATTGCAGTATTCTGTATCAAAAATTTGATACTCAGTCAATGAAAAAAAAGAGAAGCAATATTAGGGATATTTTCACATAAATTTAAAACCATGCTAGTGCTGATTTATTCTCATATAGGCAGTGCCTCTCCAGACATCAATTTTCTCCTAGTTATGTCACAAATCTTCATTTATAGTGTAGAAAGAATGCAAGAATAAAGGATAGGATATGAATATACAAAAAGTTGTTTTTCTTCTCTCTGTCTCTTTTTCTTTGGCCATACTGCAAAGATTTTGATAATACACTTCCTCAGCATAGTTTTTTTGATAACTCTGGAGGACCTCTGCTGCATCAGAGCTGTGTGATACCCTGTCCTGTATAGTGAGAGCAGATAATTTTTCAGAATTCCAAAGTCCAGAGCAAGTAAAAACATATATGAGTTAATTTATTAAAAGAAAGTCCAGCTGAAATAGTGTACAATATAATGGAGTCTTTTAATAAATTGCCTCAAAAAAGACAAAATACACACAAAAAAATCCAAACCTTCTTGTAAGACACTAAAGAAAAGCTTCTGTGTTATTCCTTATACTCGTATATTTAAAGCAAACAGCAGCTATGGAAATATTTTGTCTTTAATTCCAGTCTGTTTTCATTCATTCTTCCACCCTGGCTTGATGTCCTATGGTTTATAGCCTGGAGAAATGAAAGATTAGGATACTGATCCTAGATCTTCAATTGGATTAATTTATCTTTAAGCCAGGTGATTTTTCATGGCTTTCTGGACAAAAAGTGCAAACTTTGAGTTGTACCACAGTGATGTGGTTGCTGTTCAGTCCCCTGGGCAGACGAGGTCCAGCCTACAGCAGCCAAGACTGACACTGTGAGCTGGAGGTTATTGTGTCCACAGAGATGGAGTCTGGGAGAAGGGAGAAAAAGGCTTGCTCTCAATAGAAGCCACAGCACAGCACAGTGTCCAGGCAATGTGTTCAGCCTGAGCCTGGGCTCCAGATCAGCTTCTGGTGGTACAAATGTCATCTGGAACACCATCGGTATGAATGGAGAATTTAGCTTGAGAGGATTCTCTGGTGTATTTAATTTTTTGGAGGCCATAATATTTTCTGATTTCATTCTCCCCTTAATGCACTATATAACACCATTCACCTGCCATGGTCTGCTGTACAATTGACCAAATATCTGTGACAGCCTTCTGTCTCCAATAGCCACTTGCTGATCTGTAGCACAGCCACAATAACAGTAGAATAACATAGCCTAGGTGGAACAGAAGAAGATTGTCTTCTTTTAAAAGATATACTTTATAGCCTCAGGAAATTGCTATAAACCATTGCACCTTGGAAAAAGAATAGGGGTTTCTATTTAAAGCTGCCTTTGCAAACAGCCCCATGACTTGCTTTGTAGCTTTTGCAATCACATGGATGGGACTGGATGGAACTTATTATTTTTAGTAGAATCAGAGAAGACCTGCAAAGCTGGCAAGCTAGGTGGGCTTTCCTGATGGCTTGCTGATCTCAAGGCGTGTGTGGATATCTCATAGCTTACACAGCTGTAACGTTCTTTCACACACTCTGGCTGGACTATCACATATGTTGCCACAAAATGTTAAGACATCAAGACTCAAATGTTCTTTTGTTCCCTTTTTCCTCTCTGTGTATGTTTTACTCAGTAGCTTTGTTTATTTTCTTAAAATATTTCCTTTTTGTTTGCATTTCTTGGCAGAGGCTTCCTTGTGTTTTTATAACTGTAATCTTCTTTTGGTCCCTCTGCCAGCTATATTACCCAAGATTAGCCACAAGTGTGCTTCAAGGGCTTCAGTTCCTCATGGTATTAACAGGAAATCAAAAATAGCTTTTCATTTGCCTCAGTCTAATTTATTCAGACCAGGTATAATGTTAAAATACAGAAATATTTTATAGTATTGCTTCCCTGTTTTTATCTATTTTCTCTCAATAAATAGAAAAGGTCATTTTAAGTTGAAGAAGTTCTGCAAAAAGCACATAGCTGTCTCTGGTATGAAATAATTTATATGGATTTCTTTATATGGCGGGGAAATGGCTATTGTAGAGCTGAGCAAAATCAATCAAATGCCATTTCTGAATCAGAACTGCCTTAACAGCTACTGGTGTTTCATTTTGAATGTAGCAGTAGAAGCCTGGTTCTGGAACAGGTAACAGGAATGTTGCTCCTGTTCCAGCCAGGATTGTCCTGTGAGACAGCCATCAACTTCCAGGTGCTCCTAGAAATGTTGCAAGATGGCTTTTGTAAGGAAAGATTAAGTATTCATTTATTAATCAGGTAAAAAGAAACAGACAAATGTACTTTATGTTCAACATTTGCATATAGTTACGTTCAACATTTACATACAGTTAGTGTCACTCATGGTGAGGGAGCAGAAGTTGTCTCTTTTTATGGAAATCAGGATTCCTAAATGGCTAAACTGCAGACATTTTGTAAAAAAGCTACATTTCTAAGCTTTTGCAATTTTTTAAATTTTGTTTTACTAGCAGGCTGAGAGTTGTTGGCTTGTCAGAAGCCTCCTTCAAAGAGCTAAATACCAGCACCTCCTGAACTAACAATAAGACATGTTTTACTAGTAGTGATGAAACATCTTCTATAAACACTCCCTACCTTACTGGCCATCCTTTCCCAGTATTGATTCACCACTGAAATATTTGTGTCACTTGAGTTCAAGTACATGAAACCAAACCTTTCAGTGCTTGGAGTTGTATGAGTGCCACTAAAAGCAGCATGCACTTCAGCAGTTAGTGAATTAAATAAGCAAAAGCATGCTAATGGTCTCTGGGAGACCAGCACCGCTGACCTTGGAGAGAGAATGATAATAAAATGAAGAATACAAACAAGAGATGGAACCGTGGGCCTTTTATGGGTCATATCAATAGAGCATGCAGGGATCCAGAGCTACATGTTGTCATTGTCAGACCATCAAAAGAAATGTATTTTCTGTTTCTTTAGGGTTGTGCTATCAGAAACTACTCTGAATAATTTCCCTGAAATATTTGCAGGATTTGATCCATATTGTATTTCTTCTCAATTCAGCAGCTGATAAGAATTGTAAAAAAACTTGGATTAATCTCTTAAAGCCAGGAAATGTTCCACAGTTGTGGGAAGTTTTGCTTTTACTTCACAGGAGCCATAATTTGACCAATAAGACATGGAATGCAAATAAATTATATCGAATTAGTTTTATTGACAGGATATTTTAGGTTTAACTGGAATTTGACTCTTAATTGGAATTATTTAATATAGTGTTTCATTATAAGGACTAAAATGACTGATGAAGAAAATGTGTTATCTTTAGAGAACAGATATTTGAAACTGAAGAATATTACATTCAGGTTATAAGCCAGCAATATTCAATCATGATTTCCCTTTAAAATCTCCCTTACATATAGGTACAGGAACATAATCAGAGAATGTATGAAAGATAGAATAATTAAGATGAGAATTCTTTTCTCCTTGTAATGTGCCTACACAAACCAAGGGGCTTCTGCATAAATTGCGTTTCAGCTTTTTCCTCTTATGTGTCATGTGTCCTGTATCTCATGGTGGAGAATAGGAATGAGAACAGCATTTTACATTCCCAAAATGGAGTGAGGCCAACTATGCCTTTTTGGAAGTTTTCTGTTGGTTTGAATAACACGTTTTCTCCTGTGCTGTGAATATATTGCAGGAGTATGTGTAAAATTATTACCCACTTACTCAGGCTTTATAAATCAAAGAAAGACTCGGACCAAAGCTGGGAAAGAAAAACAGATTACCTCTTTCAAAATATGAAATTATCCTGAGATGTTTTGTCTTTACTCGGGCAGATGTTGGCAGTCAAGCTATTTGACCCTGGCACCATTTCGTTGAGTACTTGTTTTCAATCACATGAGTGGAGAAAAAAATCCTTGATGTTGATGAATTCTGGATTTAGTATTTTAAAAATAAGTTTTTTTAGCATAAACAAAACATAAAAAAAAAAGTAACAGTGAACAGGAGAAGTTATTTATTAGGAAACACTAGGAAAAATAAAAAAGAGGGAAGTGAGGAACTTTTTCTCCTCCATCCCACTCCATAAAACATTAAAATCACATGTCCTAACTCCGTGAACATTTATCCAGAAAGATAATTTTACTGAGAAGAGAATTGTCCTAAGAATGATGGTAGTGCAGTATCTTTGGACCACAGTTCATGTATCACCCAGTAGGATGGAATTACAATAGCAGTGAGGTAGTGTCATGATATTTCCATGCTCTTAATGCATGTCAAATGAACACCCAAAGTGGTTTTAAATACTTTTTTCCATTTCTTACTCAGAAATGTAAATTTACCATTTTTATCTAATGGATAAGTGTAAGTAAGAAAGGTAAGATCAGGAGCAAACTTTTAATATGTTGGTGCTTGAGTTATTCAGCCATATGTTGAGAAGCAAAACCTTGGTTCTTTGGAATATCACCTGCATATGATAGCTGAGATAGTCTAGGAAAAAGAAGAAGAAAAGGAAAACAAGAAGAAGGTATTTCAGAGTTGCTGGTAATTAAATGTATAAAACCTGTGCCTTTACAGACAGTAAGATTTCAATTTTAATTTGAATACAAAAGATCAATATATTTTTATTAATAAGCACATTATATATTATAATAAATATATTAATAATACTAACATTTTAATTATTAATTGGAATATTGACAGTATAAATTTTTTAATCTGTTTTGAATATGTGTTTTATATTTAATTTATATATCTAATTTATTTAAAATATATATTGTAAATTAATCAAATTTTAAAGAAGGCAATAAATGTAGTTTTCTGAAGCTGGAAAAGTTAACTATGACTGCTGCTAGCCATTGTCAGTCTTTATTCCAAACTATCTTTTCTCACAATCCTGTCAGTTTATCTCCTCCATCATCTTCTTTTACTCAGATACTTAGTTCAATGCCTTCTTTCCTATCCCACCTTCTAAATTTTCTAGCCTGCAATCTACATTTTGTTGGAGAGCTGCTCACCTTCAAAATATTATGGACAAAAAATACATACTTGGCTTTTTTTCTTGGACGTGAATGAAATCAAGGTCCTGTAAGTATCTTTTTCTTACTGCTGTGACCACTGACATGAAACATTCCCTTCCACATGTATACTAAGAAAGTGTTTCTCAGAGCTTACTGGAATTATCTCACGATGGGTCTCCCCATATATGTTCTTGTATGTTTTATACCTGCTGCTGATTTAGTTACTGATATATTGCAGCCTGCTGCTGCCACAAAGGGAATGGCCCCAGGGTTATTTTATGCTAAACCCAAAAATGCTGCAGTTTAGATGGAAAACTCACTCCCACTCACAGCAATTTGTATCTTGCACAGCTTGGAAAGCAGGCAGTTTGAGTGACACTCTGACCAGTGACACATTCCTTTACTTGCACTTGATTTATGACTCAGTCACATCCTAGCACAAACCTCCTTGTATGCTCTTTACAACACCTCCTCTATCTAGCTCAGTGTTTTCATCAGACATTAACCATTTCTACATTCCCCTTTTGCACCTGCAATTAATAGGCTAAAGAAATCCCTGTAATGAAAGCCCTGGTGTGGCTGAGAGACACACCAGGCAGGTGTGCCCACAAAATACACAAAACATTTTACTTGTGTTTACCTTGGTTGCCTACTAGCAACAGTTACACAATGTTTTGGCTACTTGAGTTTGAGAAGGAATGTAAAAACACGAGGAAATGAGGGAAATTAAGGTCTCTGCAAGAGTAAATCCAAGTATATATTGCTAATTGCTCTCTCTTTAAAAGCCATGATTCAAGAATCACTCCGACACAGCAAAGATATAATAACACATTTTTCTAAATAGAGTAACAGTAAGAAGAGCTGCTAGAGGAGCTGACTTTTCCTTTAACTACTGTTCTTTAAAAGTGATTTTGTTCAACAATGTACAAGGTCGACAAGTCAACGCAAGACCACCCTGCTTGGGGATTTGCTCTCAACACAGACTTGTGTCGAATCCCTCAGCTGAGAAATGTCAACCAGCACCTTTCATATTTATGGTGACTCATAAACAGGAAACTCAGCCCTGTCCACGACACTGGAGCTTTTTCATATCTTAGATCCTTTTACGAAGGAAAAAGAAAAGGGTAAAGAAAAAAAAGAAAAAGAAAAAAAGAAATCTCTCAAAACAAAACAAAGAACTTAGCAGGACATTTAAAGCAGCTGCCTTCTATTTTACATGCCAAAATAAATATTGCCAAATTAGTAAGGCATATTGAACAAATTATAAGCTAAATGCAAATTTATCAACTGAAATTTAATGGTAGAGTAGCCAAGGAGCTTGCAATGGTATAGTTCATCTTTGTAAGTAGGTGTTTTGGTTGGCGAGTTTCTGTAGGGTGACGTGGGAACAGCAATATAAAAGAGAGCATTTCTGTTACACCCAAGATGAACAGTTTGTTTTAGAAAGTTCAAGTAAACATTTTCTAACATACATTCACTAGTTTCAGAGTGTCTTTTGCTACCAAGAGGGAGATAAAAACTGGTTTTAAAAGTCTTTTATGAAAATAAAACATTTCAGAAATGGTAATGTCAGCATGATAAATTATCCAACAAAATTTTTGGTGGAGTTTCTTATTTCAAAATAATGAGAAAGTCTTGTTTCTCTTCCTTTGTATTCTTATAAGGATACACATGGCCTTTTTGTCTCTGATATGACTTAACCTTATATAATTAGAAAAAGTATAACAAGGCCTGATATATACATAAATATAATATATACCCCAAATTTTCAGGGGGATATAACCAGTCTAACACAGTAAATCCAGTGCCTGCATAGTTCATGCACATGGTTTACATGAGAGCTCGTGAACCATTATTGTTAGTGTACTGTTCGCTTTTCCATAAGTAAATTTCAATGTTACAGGGAAAAAAAATATTTTTCATTGGGATAGCCAAAGCTCAAGATTTTGATTCAGGTCTGTCCAACCCAGACTTTTTTGAGTTTTGGCATTACTAGTTTGTTGGCTTGACACAAAACATTCGTATTTAAATTAAATGTTTATGGTCTCCCTTTGATAAAACTGATAATACATTGCAGGAAACATACTGTGGCCTAAAAGTCTGATCCACATGTTAAAAACAAAGATTTTTTTAAGCAAAGAAGCTTGAATAGATCAATAGCGTTCTGGGAGAGATACAGTTGATGTAGAAGTGATTTGGAATACCAGGAATACCTCTTTGTTCAATAAGCCAAAGTTAGCATTGAGTTTCAGACATATAAATTTATTTTTCAAAAACGTGTATCAGAATATCAGAACATAATAGTGATCAATTAGTGACTCGCAGCTAGTTGGAGCCTCTCCCTTGGAGAACAATTTCAATACTTATAAGTTTTAACACTAAATTCAGGGTGTAATAATATGAAATATTAGAATGCTTCTTGGAACCAAACTCTATTATTGCCCTGTTGCAGAACAATAATAGAGTTTATAGTTTATCCTTATAGCTATATATATATATATCCTTATAGCTATATATAAGAACTCCCAGGTAATAATCACACCTTTACAGTTTAACCAAGCTGTACTGAAATAATTTTTATTATAAAACTGAAAGCAAACTAGCAAGATCTCTCTCCAGCCTTTTCACTTTACACAAAAAAAAAAAAAAAAAAAAAAAAAAAAAATCTCCAGTTGCAGCCCAAATGGTTTCAATTGTCTTTTAGAAAATAAGATGGTCAATGCCTACATTTACATCCTGTCAGGGCAGCTGCCATTGGCCTCATCTGCAAAGCATCACCTCATGGTGGGGCTCAGCCATGCAGGCCTGGGGTGGGGGAGCAGAATGTTTGTGATCAAGTGGCACCTGCTTCTGATAGATGAAGATTTTGGCTTCAGGTTTGCTCGCTTATGCTCAAACATATACTTTGGTTGAGCATCTACAGATTTGCAGCGGAAAACAGCCTCCCAGCAGACTCTGAGGAGAGATCTCTGCTTTGATTATCAGCAAGAGCATTTGGCAAAACATGTGCAACACAATTAGAAAAAACAAAGTTGTGAAGTTTACTGTTTGAGTCAGCCTAGTTCAAAACAAACAAACTTAGTCCAGCAAAATGTTATTCGTTTCCTTGGCTATAGAGCCCTTCTGCAAGAGAAAAAACCCCACAAAAATCCCAGTGCAATTTTAAATTCTGACGCACTTTGGGGCTTAGATTTTCCTCAAAGAACACTGAAAACACGTTTTTTTGCATTAATTTAAGATCAGAGTGGATATTTTACAGAAAGCTGGCTTTCTGTGCTCTGGAGAGGTCCGTACATTTCCTGATTTGTTATGATGCTTTGGCTGGGGTGAAAAACAGAATATTTCCACGTGCTGAAAACTTAGGTGAGCCTCAATTGACACGGCTGAGACACAGAAAAGAGAGAAAGTAAGGGCTGCTCCAGGAGTTTTCTCATAACTTAAAATGAGACAAAACCCTCAAAAATGAGACAACTTCCAGGCTGGACCAAGACTTTGCATCACCACAACTTTATATCCCACAGCAACTTTTAGGACATAATCTTTAGCCCATGCTAAAGATATAATTAGGATATAATCTTTAGCCCACTGTGTTTCTCCCCAGCTCAGGACACAAGTCTTGCAAGACAAAATACCAAATTATTTTTCTTTCTCAGATTTATACATGTTTATCTCTTTTAGAATTCATCTGAAGTAAAATGGATCCAGCTTTCTTTCAAATAATGCAAAGCATATGGGAATGGAGTTGTGTAAGTCACAAGTTGACAAGAACCAAAGCCTTTCGATGATTGTCTCAGACCCACATGATATGCTCAAATCTGACAGACCTGTTATGTGAGCAAATACTTCTTTTTTGTCAGCCAGCTTTGTAGCAGCTTCACAACATGGACAGAGTTATTCCACTCGCTCTTCATGCTGATTTGTGTTACAACACTTTGGAGGACAGAAATGGCTGAACCTCATCCTGTGTCATAACACCTTTGCTGTGGCACAAGCTCCACTTGCTTCTGAAAACCTAATGTCTGTATAGAACCTACATCAAACTCCCTTGTACACATGAACAAGCCCTCAAAACTTTCTAATATCAGTGCTCTCTAATGCTGAATTGATTGATATATGTTGCATTGTAAATTGCCATTACAGAGGCAACCATTGCTTGGATAAAAATGGAGGAGAAAGTTTTTCTTTTTTGTTTTGGTTTGGTTTGGTTTGGTTTAGTTTGGTTTTTTGTGGGTTTTTTTTTTTTTTTTAGTTTTTTACTCATATGTGAATTATAATTTATAAAGTCTAGAAATTAGAAAGTTTAGAAAAGTCTAAAAATTAGAAAGTCTAAAAATTAGAAGGTTTAGTTTACAGCCATTTTTCTCAGCTGCATTCTACTTTATAGAAGGCAAAACACTTTTTGTAAGTTTATCAGTGTGGGACACCCTTCATATTCACCACTGAATTGGTCTACTGAGAGTGCTGGAAATGTTTACTTCACCACAGCTTAGGTGTGTCTCTGCAGTGGTTTGACCCCAGCTGTCAGCTCAGCCACTCACTCACTCCCCAAGGGTGGAAGAAGGGAGAGAATCAAAAGGGTAAGAATGAGAAAACTTGTGAGTTGAGATAAAAACAGTTTAATATGGAAAGCAAAAGCTACACACAGAAGCAAAAAGAAAAAAGGAATTCATTCAGCACTGGGCCGGCAGGTGTTCAGCCGTCCCCAGGCAAGCAGGGCTCCACCATGCCTAACAGTGACTTGGGAAGACAAACACCATCACTCAAAACATCCCCCAGTTCCTTCTTCTTCCCAGCTCTATATGCTGAGCATGATGCCATGTGGTCTGGGATATCCCTTTTGTCAGCTGGGGTCATCTATCCTGGCTGTGTCCCCTCCCAGCTCCTCGTGCACCCCTCACTGGTGGGATGGGGTGAGGAGCAGAAAAGCCCTTAAATCTGTGCGAGCCCTGCTCGGCAACAAGGCAACATCTCTGTCTTACCAGCGCTGTTTCCAGCACAATTCCAAAACACAGCCCCATAGCTGTTGTTATGAATAAAAGAAACTACCCCAAAGCAAAGTCCATCACAACCTCACAGAAAGCTCCAGAAGGCCATCTTGATGTGAGGGTACATCTGTGCAGCATCGCTGGTGCTCTGGGCTGGGCATCTCTACATCTTCCTAGCACAGATGCACACACAAGTGTCAGGCATCAAGAGCTGAACTTGGGCAGCACAGAGGGTATCACCATGGTGTTCAGATATTTGAAGACCTGAAAGTTTTCACCTGACTGTGACCATCATTGCCTTTGCTGGAGCACATGTACCTTCCAGATCCCAGAGAGGCTGAATGCATCCTGCCATCCAAAAGCTGCAGGATGCTGTGTCCAGGACAGCAGTGTTTGCTTTCCACAAACAGCTCAGCACCATGCAGAGTGCCTGCATCACTGCAGGCATCCTGACTGTGTGGCATGGAGCAGATCAGCATGGCCTGTGTGCTGCAGGGAGGGTTGCTCCCAGGCAGGAAGCTCCACGGCTGTGACAGAGCTGGAAGCAGTTAGAAATGTCACATTATACAAGTAGCTCAAACTATGCAACAGCATAAGTTCTACACGTGCCACAGGCAGAGCAGAGCCAATTGCATTTTATCAGTCTCAGACTGCTGTATTGTCCCCTTCACTTTTTGACATTGATCTAGTGGAACCAGTGCATATTAAGACACATTTTCATACCCTTTCTTTTTTTTTTTTTTTTAAGTAAAAGTATTTCAAAGAAACTCTTCCCATCAGTAATATCATATGGTTCTATTTTACTAAATTGTTGCTCTACATAAAAAGACTGGAGATAAAAGTTATTTTCTGCAAAGTCACAGCTGTATTGCCAGCTGCATTACTGGCAAAAGTAGTTATTGGAACATGATTTTTTTCTTTTTATATTCTTGATGTATAGCTTGGATTTATATTGTCTACATTCATTTGTGTAAACTACAATAATCTAATACCAGCTATCTATATCAGAGACATTTAATTAAAATGTATTTGTGTACTAAACTTCCTAAAACCATATGGAAAAATATCCCTCAATGTACATAAATACAGATTTGGGAAGACAATAAAGGATAATCAGAGGCAAAATGTGGTCTCTTGGTCTTTTAAAAGAAAAGAAAAAAGGTAGATCTGTACCTATTCCTCCATCCCCCATATTATCATGAGCCAAGTTTTAACAAAGTGTAATTGTGTGAGGTACAATCTGAAGAATACACTGTATTCTTTCAAATGCTTAAGGATTAGTCTCTTCAGCTAGAGGGACAATCTATCTATTGTCTCCAAAGCTCGCAGTCTTGTTTTATCTTAGAGGAAGTTTATTCCTAGATAGAGATCTTCATAACACGGAGTTGAGAATAGAGACATTGACAGTTAGTGGATATAGTTTATTGCTTCTTTATAAAAGCACTATTTAGTAGCAGGAGTGAATATTTGAGTCAGCAGAGACATGCATTTGCTCCTCTCAGCTAATCTGTCAGGTTTTGCTTATTTATAGGTCTTAGGAGCTTCTTTCTAACATTTGGCCATAGCCAATATTTTGTCTGATTGTTAAGTCTCCACATGCTTTTTGGAAAGGACACAGTTTAAACTTTAACTTTTATAGTTACACAGGACATTTAAAATGCTTGCACAGTGTGGTTTGTACACCGAAATTTGCACAGATTAGAGAAGATAACTGGCACCAAGAAATTCAAGACACATTCACAAACCTGTTCTTATGCCAATACATCCCTGAAGTTTTCAGAAGTCCCTTTGTCATACTTCATTGGAAGACTCAGTACTTACTCTGACTCTAAAATCTCTCTCAGAATATCATCAAAACAGTTACAACTTCTAATTAGACATTGCAACTGTTGTCATTATTTTGTTGTTTTCTATGAAACATTATTTACTCTTCTCTTTTCAGAAGAATTGCAGTGGTTGTTTGTTATTTTTTAAATTGATTTGCCAAATGGATGTTACCAGAAATAAATAAATATAATTACCAAAGTGCTTGTCTTTCCTGGATGACACTTCTTTCTTTCTTTCATGGCCACTGGACAGAATATCTTGAAATTCTTGGGAAAAAAAGGTACTAGTTCAGTTGTCTAAGTTAATTAGTGACATTTTGAAGACATTTACCTGTCTGGAAATAAATTAATTTCAAAAAGTCAATTATCCCTTATTCCTGATCATTATTCATTTCTTTATCAAGGTTGACTAATCAAGTTCAATCAAGAATAATTTGGGGAACTTCGTTGTTTCAAATCAACAGAACACTATTAGCACCTGACTTCTCAGAATCTCAGGACAACTTGAAGAATACCAGCACTTCAAGTGCAGTTTTCTCTAATGCAACATTCTGCTCTGAAGACCCCCAGCTCCAGCTGCAGTCGGACCTGAGCATTGTTACTGTCTGATGACATTTAATAATGTCAGTTGATGGTTTCCTACTAGCAAAGACAAAACCTGTGGGATGAGAAGCGAGAAGAGAACAGGTTTCTCTGTGTCTCTGCCACGAAATCAAATCTTCTTACCAGCCCTGAGCTTCCACCACTTTCTCCTTCTCATCGCAAACTCCCAGTGACCTTTCCTGCTCCAAAGCAGCACATCTCCCATGGACTCTCCTAGCTCCCCATCAGACACCTCTGCATTGCTCCCAGCCCACTCCCTTGTCCTTTCTGCCCAGGTCCCTGCCAGCTGACGCTTCTTGTTGCCATCCACATCCACCCTCCTGCTTTCTGCTCCACATGCTCTGAAAGCCAAACCCCCAAAGTGCTTCACGCTCCAATGGGCAACCAGTGGCATTTTCTGCCAGCCCCAAGCCCTGGTCAACATTTGCTGACAGCTTTGGAAGAACGTACCTAGACATGGGATGGATGCAAATAAAGCTAAGACAGACCCCAGGAGGACAGGATATGTCTAGGGTAGGAAAAACACAATAGCAATTATCTGTTAGTATTACAGAAATACTTCTGAATAGCAGATAAGAAGTATCCCTTCTTCCTGCAGGCATATTTGAAGTGATTTTTTTTTTTGCAGTTTCCCATATTTTTTTAGAAATGACACTTCCAGTAAACTGCTGAAAATGTGCGTCTGTCTTCAATAAAGAAGGGACTTAATTAGCACATCTTCCCCTCTGTTGAATAAGAAAAAAAGGCAGAGAGGCAGGAGGAAGAGATTTATTTTGGTGCCATATGAATCATAACTAGCCTAGCATGCAAAGCCTGAAATAATGTTAAAGCTTGAAAGAAATGATGTATAAATGGAAAAGTCATCCCCCATGTTTAACAGCAAACAGTAGATACAATACACCATGTTCTGGTGCAGAAGAGCAGCTTTCCAGTGGAATTATTCCAGATTTACACTGCGGTGGCTGAAATGAGTAACTGTCCCACAGAGCATATGTAACTGGAGAAGTAACATGATATTCTTTTTCCTTGGATCATCTTGTTCAAGCTCTGCTTCCTGTGTTTCAAGCTCTGCTTGAACTGCTACCCATGGCTGGCAGTCAGTAAGATTGTATTAAGTGCTGTATAAACATATCGTGAAACGTAGTCCCATACCTGAAAAGCTTCAAACACAGGAAGAAGTGAGTCTGTTATCGGCAGTATGAAGAGAACACTTTTGACTTTTAGGCCAACCATTATCATATTGTTTTAGGATGTTGTGGAAAATAAGCTGTTTTAAGAGGATGCTGATATGCCCTGATACGTGTGGATTCTTCTTCCACACAGAAGCAGCAAGAGTAATGCCTCAAGCTATTTTTGGTAAAATTGGACTGACAGATGGTATAGGTTGGATATCGTTTGGGACAGAAAAAGCACTGTTTGTGGGTTAAAGCACGATTACACATTATCCATTATCCACATCAGCTGATGCTGGAACACGGACAACAATGGGTGGGTAACCACACTGGTTATAGGCTTCCAGCTGATTGTCATGAAAGTGGAAGTAGCAGGTGACATTTTGTTGCTGGGGAAAGATGAAGAACTAAAAGAGAAGCAGTAACTGAAGGACAGTAAGTCAAAGTTTTAAAAGAGGTATATTTTGGTCCGAAACAACCAACCAAAATATGTTTGGAACACTCTTCTGAAAGTTTTAAAAGTAAACCAGGATAGATTTATATCAAAACTACAGAAGGGGAGGGAATGGAAACTAGAAGGTCCTAGTTTATACTGACATCCAACCTACTTTTATTCTGCCTGATATATATTGTTTATGGGGAAAAAAACCAACCCTTAGAGAACAAAATGAAATGCAAGTTAAAGTTATCTGAAATATCTGTAAATTAATTCATGACAGAAAAAGAGTAATTGTAAGCTGAGAAGCAGGGTAAATTAGTACATTTAAAGTTATTGGTGTGCTACCAGAAGCTACAAGCTTTAAAAAATTCAATATGAGCAAATTCTCTATCCAGAAAAAATTCCAGCTCAGCTATGACTGCTGCTTCACAGTAAATAGATAGTGCCAAGCTATTTTCTATAGAAACTAAAAATAAGATTAGGCATGTTTTGTGGGGATTTCTGCTTTAGACATGTCAAATTTAAGCTCACACTGGGCTCTTTTTGGGTACTCTGAAAAAAATCCTAAGATTTGAGTTCATGCAGATGGAAACAGAGCAAGGGAAGGATGTATGGGTTACTAACAAAAGTACAAATGCTGCAACTGTGTCTCAGTTTATTAAAACAACCATGTCTTCATTGCCATGTGTTCCAAGGACACTGTGATGTTCTTGGAAGATAGGTTAATCCTCTGCCGCAGTGCAAGTCGAGCAGTAGCACCCATGGTTTTCTTTGTAGCTTGTGCTAAAGCTGGTTTAACTGAGAAGCAATCTGAGTCCAGTGTTCAGTAATGGGGGGGAAATATGGATGTTTATCTAAAAAAAACCCAAACACATACTACCTCCTTACAAATATCCTTCTGCATCTACTGTCAGACTACGTGACATTTCACTTAATGAGTGACACTGTATCCCTGTCCTGGGAATGTTATCCTTCACAGCTATCCCTGTGCAGCATTCCAGTGCCAAAGACAGCCAACAGAATTAAAGTTATTTTCGTTTAGTCTAAAACTTTCAGAAGTACCAGCAGCTATATGTTACCCTTATTTATGCCATTCAGTGACTGCCAATATTTTAGATTACCATTCAGCGACTTTATCAGTGTTGGCCATGTTAGAAATTTGATATAATTTTTATTTTTATTAAAAAGCCCTTGAAGAAAACAAAGCCTTGACTTGTAGGCATGTCAGTGCAATGCCCCCCATTCAAAGTGGGTCCTTATTTTCTGGTCTAGAGTAAATGTTGAAAAATGCTATACAATAACATCTGTTATTACACAATAGTTCTCTATTTGCTTCCAAGGAGCTTCCAACCCAGCCTTGCGTAACGTTTTTTCTTCACATAAAACAATGAGAGCGTATGCTGGCCTGTAAAAGACTGTATGGCCTCAAGTAATAAATACCTCTCAAAGACACCCAGCACAAAACCTCATTGTTAGAGCAATTTTGACAGAGAAGTTGCACTGTGGCTCAGTCCAACAAGGAGTAGCTCTCTTGATGCTGAAAGATTTAAATTGTCTTGGAAAGATTTTTTAAAAATTCACATATCAGGCAAGTGAGTCAAGACAGACTTGGGCAGTTTATGAAGTTTGAGAGTACAGGTGCAGTGCTGGCTGCTCTCAGTGAAAGCACAGAGCTGGGGCTGGGATTGCCTCCCCACTCCTGTTAAAAAAATCATCCTGTCCTAAGGGGACTCCCTTTGCTCAATTTGTTCTTTGCTCAATTTGTACAGACTAGTTTTGGAGCTTGTGTGCCAATGTGATCATCTACTCTTTCCTTCCAAATAGCACATGACACAGAGTTTATTGCCAGAGTGGTTGTAACCGGCTTTTTAACCATTAAAAATGTGATAAGTGGTGGTATGTAAGTGAAAAGAAAAAGAAAAAAGAAGCATTTTGATTTCTTACAGAGTTTTCAGTTATCAATGACCATTCAAAGAGGAAAACCTCATTTGACTTTCCAGGAACTCATACAAGCTTGATTAGTTTTTTGTGTGTAGAGAGTTGTGACCACTGTCAGCACACATCACTGTGTCCAAAAGCGCCTGTTGCTGCTATAGTCTCTGTACAGAATTTGTTACTATTGTTAGCTGCTTAACATCTGAAATTAGATGCCTTCTGGACAATACATAGAAATAATGAGAGCCAGACGGATTCCATCTGGCCAAATATAGATGTTTACATCTAAACTGGTCCTTATAAGCTCTCACTGTAGTCAGTGGAAAGAATAAGAGCACTTCCAGGCTTTGATTTAGGTTAAGTTAGATACCTAGAACTAGTCAGCTGAATAGCTATTCTATTAGTTCCTGCTTCTTCCCACAGAGCTCACCCACAGATTTGAAAGGGGGTTTAGTGAACCATCCACTCTGTAGACACCAAAGCAGAAAGTTTAAGGTGGGAAGTCCTAGACCTCTTACCACAGAAATAATGCCTAAAGCAGTTGCTGTGGTCCTATCAGAGATCTGTCTGTAACTCTTAAAAAAAACTACAATCAGAAATATAAAAGGAAGAACAAAAGAGGTGGGATACATTTATGTACTGAACTGGTTTATGTCTGGCAGTGTATGAAAACTAACACATTTAAATAAAGACCATTACATTCTCAGGTAACAAAAATCAAGCATGAAGCTACATTTTGTCATAGAATTGCTGTTGATGCAACCCTGTTGATATCCCAAAAGGTGAAAAGCAGTGAAAATCAATACAGAAGAAGCCTTGACAGTATCATAGTAAAGGATATGCTTTATAATACATGTTTGCCCTCCCACTCTCTCTTAATGATTGTTGGACCAGCAAGCTTTGTGTGAGAGAAAGTTATCTGTGGTTCTTCCTTCCTCCAGGTGTGAACGTTGGCATCACACAGATTGGTGTTGACCAAGACCATAAATTCAATTCTCTGCCAATTAATGATTTTATTCAGGAACAGAAAAAAAGGGAGATTTTTTTGGTCCTTTTCTTTTTGTTTTTGGATGGATGACCCCAAAAGAATACTGTGTTACATGACTCAACTCCAAAGCGAATAATTCCAGTGGTGTGACAAGAGCATCCTAGTCCAAATTTCAGGGGATAGTGTCTTAGCCAAATGAATGGTAATTCCCCCAAGCAGTGCAGGCTTTCTCTAAATGTTTGGAAGAGTTAGACCATTAGGAAATCTTTGTTATGATTATTTACCTTTAGAAATGTCAATGCACTCCTTACTCAGCTGTAGGAACGCACCTAGCTGAAGTCTGAAGCACGCTGCTGCAATTCTTTACTGTTTTGTCTTTTGCCTGTAGTACATGCTGAGCAACAGCACACAGAGAAAAAGTAAATTTACTGTTCTGATTTGCTCTGCATTTTCAGCCTCAGCTTTATGAATGAAAAATGCACTATCACCCTGATTATATAGTTCCTAGGGTGTTACAAATGCCCTATTAACATAAAATGAACTCTTCTGTGCAAACTGAGCTTGATATCTGAAGTGAAAGGGACATCAACAACTGATGATCCCCATAACAGTGGGGCTTTTTCTAATGAAACAGAACTTTAACAGAATGATAAAACAGCAGAAAAAAAGAGTTATGATCTGATATTTTAAAATACCCATGATCTTTAGTCAAATATCATAAAAAGAAGGTTGATGAGATAGAAAAAGGATGAAAAAAGTGACAGAAGGCTGGGGAGTTTCAGATGCATCAGAAAGTTGACATGATGTTGTTTGTTCTGAAGTTTTGCCATTATCTTGTGTTTCCTATCACAGAATCGTAGAATGGGATGGAAGAGACCTTAAAGTTCATTCAGATCCAACCCATGGCCATGGGTAAGGACACCTTCCACTAGACCAGGCTGCTCAGAGCCTCATCCAGCCTGGCCTTGAACTTAGAGGAATGGGGCATTCACAACTACTTTGGGCAATCTGTTTCAGGGTCTCACCACTCTCTGAGTAAGGAACTGTTCCCAAATATCTGAACTAAATCTCTCCTTTTTCACTTAAAACCATTCCCCCTTGTTCAATCACTATTTGTACATGTAAAATGTCACTTTTCTTCTTTCTTATAAGCTCACTTTAAGTATTGAAAAGCCTCAGTAAAAAGTGGGTTTAAGAAGTTCCTTTACAAAGTGTATGATTGACTTTCTTTAGCAGTCATGGTTTGTCCAGGACTTGCATGCAAAGTGATGATGAGGATGGAAGTCTGGAGACCTTGTGCATATGTTGCTGAGATATCCAAATAGTGGTAGGAGATGTGGCAGCAAAAGGAAGTCCCACAGTCTGTGGTGTCTGTGCTTTGGGCACAATCTCTTTTCTTGCCCATAAACCCTGGCTGTGGCCCTGTTAACTGTTTTTCTCCCATTAATTGCAACATTTCCCCTCTGAAACCACATTCCCTAAAAATGAAGGAAAGGCCAAAGGTTTGGTACTGTTGAGGTCAGAAAGAGAGATGAGAAATCTGACCTGAAATTAGGTTGGTTTTGAGAAAGATAGAACCCAAAGATTGAGTTAAGCTCAACAGTTTGATGATCATTCAACTATCAAACCTGTAAGATATTGTGGCACCTGAGTTTATCTTGTGAGGATCAGCTGCATACTCCAGAGATGGGGAAGTATCGTAAGACATATTCAAGTCACTGAACAAAACATGCCCCTAACTAGGGAATTGACCAACTGACCCTTTTAACCTCTGCAGGTCATTGTTTCCTTGAGGAAAAGCTATGGAAGTTAGCATAAGAAGGGTGGAGGAGCATCAAGATTTCCTGCAAAATAAAAATAAAACTGAATTTGTCAAAGAGCAATTTGAGGGTACTTTTCTTATTTGGGGAAAAAAAAAAAAAAGTGGGCTGTTATTTCCAATGTATTCTTTTGTTCAGGAAAAGATTGATTTCATATGATTTAAAGGAAGAGGCTGTCTTCTTAGAGAGGTCCAGAAGCATTAGTGAAAAAGCACACCAAGAAGGAAGGCCGTATGACAGCAAAGGATACCCTCAAGTTCTTTTTGTACTGGAGAATCTCCACAACAGAACATTGAAAAATGTTAATGGAGGGATCTTACGGGAATCGTAGTGATTACCTACCCAAAATTGCCTCATGAAAGTTCTTAAGCATTTTAATATGTATTATTTTGGAGGGCCAAAAAACCTGGGAACTGTGGGAGGGTGCAAAGAGATCCCAAAAATATATTAAAAAAAAAGCAATCTTGGCTCTTGACAGTTCATACATCCACAGCAGCAACATACAGAGAATAGGGCAAGGGATGAAACAAATGTCACAAACATACAAGATGAAATCAATTCCTTGTATCATTTCAGTGAAACTATTCTTGATTCCTGCAGCAGAACAGACAGGAAGAGCTGGTCTCATTTTTTGTTTCCAAGCAATGTAAAGAGATGAAATATAAAAAACAAAGAATTTAAGCCTCATTTAAGGAAAGGACAAGAAGATTTGTTAAGTCTTCCAATTCCCTTTCCATTCCTGCTTTGAAGCTAGGAAAAAGGGTAGTCTCAACAGAAAAGTCATATTCTATAGGATGAGGCACCACATTTCCAACATTGTGTAGAGAACAACTCGAGTTTACAACTGTAAAGAAAATAAATGTTTCATTAGTAGCAGGAAGCCAGCAATTACCACAGCCCCTGCCCACACTGTAATCTGAGGCTGAGTTCAATGATCTCAACCTTTGGTCCTACCATGGGCCACCCCACCTGGGCTGCTCCCTCTGCTCATGGCTCTTGTCAAGCGCTGTGAAGGTCATGTTTCATGGGCAACCCTGGAGATCTGACCCACACAAGAAAGATTGATCACAATTTGGATGTAATACTTTCATCCCAACATCACCTAAAGCATTCAAAATTGTTTTAAGCTAAAGATTCTATCTAGCTGAAAGATTCAGAAGCAGATGGATGGCCTGATTGCAAACTTCCTGCTTAGACTTTTCTCCCGGGATTTGGTTCAGGCTCATTTCTCATTTTCATATAAGCTTGACTGTCAGTTTTTTATTTTTATGAAAATGGACTAATATAGCCAAGAAAAAATAATGAAGACATTTCTCACTGTAAATTAAATTTAGAATGCAAAATTGTCTGTTGCAATTAAAAAAATATTCTTTTCAAAGATAGATTTTGTAGACACAAATTTCAAACCACATTATATTGCTGGAAACATTTTTTTTCAATGGAAGTGATGACACAACTTTAAAAGGCAACATCCTGAATAAAACATTATAATGAATATTCAAAAATAGCTGCTAAGGGAGGAAAAGGACTTGGTTTTCATATTACAACATGTAGCTTTTTGTCCCTTAATCTCAGCCTTATCCAATCTTGAAAGATTTATAATTTGCTAATTATATAAGGCAAAAGAACATTTTTCTGCCCAGAAAGGTCAGTCAAATCCACTCCAGGCAGTGATCAGTGGTAAAACATGTCACTGAACCCTGTATAATTTTACTGCTGTCAGGACATTTCAGTTACAGACCACAACACTGTGAATGTTGGAATGGACAGCTGGTCTTACCTTCTGGTCGTTGAAGACATAATTAAGTTAAAAACCCCGGGCTATATGTTTCTTTGGCATATCCCTGTTTAACAGGGAGTCTGCTCTCATCAGCCTGATAAATATAAATACTGCTAAGTATAGAAATACATGCTATGTATATGCACACATATGTAGTTGGAGATTTCCGATCTCTGGAATATTATCTCCTCAAAATATTAACAAAAAGGTCTCCTCTGTATCTGGAAACAGACACAGAGCCTTGATCCAGCTCCACTCAAGTTGAATTTTTCCGACTGACTTTTATGGGAATAAATCACAGTCTGAAGGTGGGTGGTTCCTTTGTCCTGTAGAGTGGGCCAAATCATCCCCGGATTATGCCTCACCGTGTGCTGCAGTTTGGATTCACTGCTGCTTTCAAATTTCAGGCTTGGCTGAGCTGTGCAGTGGAAGGAGCGTAACAAATCACGGGTTCTATAGAGGCTGATGCTTTTGTCTTCCCAGCTGGGCCCCGGCACCATTTAGAACATCCTAAGTTCCTAAAATATAATAATTATGAGCAGAATGAATCAATCTTCAAGGGCAACTCTGGCAGGTGGAAATCACTGAAAGGAGGTAGTAGTTACCCATACCCATTCCTTGGCCATTTAATTGTCTTTGATGGGCCTGTAACAGCTCTAGACACCCCCAAGCATGTCTTCAGCTGGCATTTAGAAACACTAGAAAATTACAAGGGGACTGGAACTGAGCTGAGTTGTCTGCCTTCTGCCATGGTGCTTGGTTTTTAGTCATGTGTAATATCTCTGCTCAAGACTAAGAATATTTTGAGAGTCTGATTATCGTTGGTGGTCCAAAAGAACAACTAGAGCAAGCAACAGCCTCCTTCAGGTACTCATTAAAATTTCCTTTTGGTATTTCAGCACAGGTTAGCAGTTGTCCTTTACTGGCCAAGCTGGCTAAGGTATACTGAAATCATGGAGCTATAAAAATTACATAAGCTGAAAGCTGGATCTAATTTTTATTTCTTGTTTGCTCTAGAATAACTGCATAACCTGTACTTGATAATATATTAAAAGAACAAGATCTTTTTCAGATCCACAAAGGCAGTAAACTTCCAGGACACCTCTGAATTCCTGGAACAATATTGCACCTCTTTCAGACCCTCATATACCTGATATTACTTGAAAGATTGTGTCCAAACATCTGCATACAGTTAAGCTGCAAAGAACAAATTTCAAGGTAAGATTAAACGTACTGCACATTTATAAATATTACCTGTCACCAAATTATCCTAATCTTTCCAGGGCTGGAAGACAGTCTAGGTTTACTAAAAGGTGGATATTTGAGATATAAACAGCTGCTAGCATCTATAACTTGAGATCTTCAAGCAAGGTACACAAAATTCTTTGTACTATGCTTTAGCAGACATATGATGCAGTGTCCTTGCTACCAGCATCTTGTGCAAAAAAAACCACATGGAGAATTTCATCATTATTCTACATTTGGAAGACATCATTCCTTGTTTACTTTTTTTGTCTATATTCCCCCGCTTTTCTTTATTTTTCATGTTTGCCTCTACATTTGAACCCCACACCCACTCCATTCCTCATAACCGGCTACCTCATACTGCTTGTTGTTCCTGGCATTTCTTTCACAACAATGGGAATTTGACCTCTTTGTATTTCTCACTATAAATAGTGTTTTACCAAAGATAGTAAATAATGAATGACATGGTGAATATATTCAAGAAATTATGTTTTTATTTCTTTTTTGTCCTTGCCTGGTGTTTCATAATCGTTAGAAAATTGTTGTGAAATATAGGACATATAACTATGGTAATACAATGTAATTTTGATGAATTATTGTATTCATTACAATTCATTGTATTAATTTTCAGTGTCTTATGCTTCGGTATTAAAATCTGAAAAAAGTTCTGATATTGTATATTAATGTCTTACACTTCTGTGCGCCATTTGAAATTTGGTTTAATATTTGAAAACATGTTTCTTTTTTCATTGTGCCAGCTCTCAGTGTACATGAGGAAGAATTTGGAAGGCCAAGCTTCCCTGCATCAGGTGATCAGCTTGCCAGATTATGAGAAAAATACCAAAAATGTACTGATTGTTAGTTTTACCAATGTTCCAAACTGCTCAGTACTAATTAAAGTTGATATCAGACTGTGCAGAATGTATTATACGCAAAGAATGACTTCAAAGTGCTATGTGTCAGCTAAAAATAGTATTTATTACATGCCACATTTCTGTGTGATGTTAGAAGCTGCAATGGAACAATTAATGAGATAAACTATTTGAAATAACACTCTGAGGGCCACACTATTAAGCAATATTTGTCCCAATGGTTTTAATTTAAAAAAATCACACAATTTCCATTCTGAAATCTTATCCCAAAACTTGAAACTGCAAGTTTTCAAAACTTAAATACAGCTCTAATTTTTAGTATTTTTTTAGTGTCAGAGGTACCAGAGCTGTTGTCATAATTCTTCCCCTACAAGTAATGGCCAAAGTCATGACGATGAACTTAGTCTGTCTCTTGTAGAGTCCAAGGAGTGCTCTGTTGTGTTAATTAGGGATGAATCATACGTGCAGGGTTTTTCATGTACTCCAGGTCGAGAAGTCACAAGTGTGGCCCAGCCAAAGGGTTTGTCTTTATTTCAGGTGGAAGTGCATGTGAAGAAGAATCCACCTGAAAAGCAAAACTTGGAAAATCATGTAATTTTTGCCTCTTCAGAAGAAACTCAGATTCAGGACATGAGTGTTGCCACACTTTCAACTCAGTCAGCCTCTGTGTCGTGCAGAAATATGACAAATCCTAGGTATCAAGCTGTGTTTGTGCAGTTTGCTTACAATGGAAATTCACGATGGGAAAATATTTCTTTAGTGCATTTATACAATGTGAAGTGAATGTGTGGAAAACAGCAGCTTTGTAGCACTGATTAAAATGTGAACACTTCCAAATTAAATTGGTTTGGTTTTCTTGAGAAACAGCTCTGGTGTCTGCAAGCTTTTTCCCTCAGTAATTTAAAACACAATTCAGAACTTAATTATAAGAGAAGCCAATATATCCTGCTCTAACACCAGTCACTGAGAAGGTTGGCATCTGTCAGTTTGACACTGAGACCTCTCTTCAGGGTGTGGAGAGGAGTAGCATCTCCCTTGCTGATCCAGCTCACCTCTCCTAAGCACATCTGAGGATGGGCTGATTTACTCCCTCAAAGAAACCTCTTTATGCTTGCAGTGACCTTCAGCCAGCACCTCGCTACCAATCATCTCCTCCACTGGCAAATTTAGTGTGCATACCAATTCCTAAGGTGCTGGTTTACTGTTATTGACAAAATCTCTATCAAGCAAGTTGGGGTTTTGCTTGGGGTTTTTTTTGGGGGGGGGTTGGCTTTTTGGGGTGGTGTTTTTTTTGTGTGTGTGTTTTTTGGGGTTTTTTTGTTTGTTTGTTTTGGGTTTTTTTGTTTGTTTGGTTGGGTTTTTTTTGTTTAGGTTTCTCTCTCTTTCTCTTGAGCGGCAGAGAGGAAACTAACAAAGACCCCTTATCTTCTAATTTTTAATTCCTCCTTGGAAAATATGTAAAAAGTCGGTAGTGCAGTTGATACTGAGGTAATTACACTAGGCATTGCTATAATTTAAAATCTTCAAAAGATTAATTTTTTTCAAAAAAGAATTTAAAAAAGAAAAATGTAATGGCTTTTGGAGTCTTTTTCTTGTTTTTCACTATCAATCAGCTATTCAATATCTAGTAGAGATAAATTCCTACCAGAAAAATTGTTTCCAAAATCCATGCTAATTACTACATACCTACACATGTATACAAATTTTACCCTTCAGTTTTCAGTGAAGAAATCTGTTCTCCTGTAAAAAGCTGACAGTATGCTATAGTAACTGAAGAAAGAACTGCTTGCCTAGAAATACAAATACTCTCCTTGCTGGAAATTCTTGGTAGGACCAGATTTTTATGAAATAATCACAATTCTGTTCAAATTCCACTTAGTCTTAGTTATCATGAGGATGACACAGAAATTTTCTGGTGTTATGGTGAATCTGACTTGAATCATATGACAAAACTTTCTTCTGAAAAATCAATGCCCTATGGCGTTTAAAAATCAGTAACTTATGTGTCAGACTTGATGTAAAGTCTCATAAACACTGCTGCGTCTTTTGAGTTGTATTATATGTTTAAAAGAAGAAAAAACCCCAAAGACTAAAACTGAATAAACTAAACCTGAAAAGTAGATACGTGACCATTACAAGAGACCATATTTTGCTCAAGCATGACCCCCCATTTTAATTTCAAAAAATTGATGTAGTTCAAGTAAAAGTATGTTTACTTTTCCCAGACTTAATAAAGCTCTTTTTTGCAATATTTATTATTACATTTATATAGACTCTAGAGTCCTTTTCCAAACCATACTAAGCTCACAATATCAATGGCTTTTAGTAACAGTGCCTTAAAAAAAAATACTATTATGCTATTATGCCCAAGTTTCAGTTTAAAATTGTTGTGCTTGCAATAACTCTGATGTACTCTCTGTTGGTCACTTATACAAACTACATTTTAAACTAATTTTCTCCTATTTCCTTTCTTTCATTTATGTTGACCTGGAATGAAGAAATTTCCAACATCTTCCCTCTAATCCCAGTGATTTGGGTTGCCTTTAACAAGATCTAAAGAACAAAACACACATAATGGAAAATTGTAATTGCCTTTAGTGTTGACAAAATGAATGGAACGAATGTTACTTCTTAACATCTCAGTCCTCTGTGGAACTAAATGCTCTTAACTCCTGCTCAGTTTAATAGTTATGGCACATTAAAGCAGGAGGAGGTTTTACCTTAGTGGATAATAAGCAGGTGGATATTGTGAGCAGAGGAGATTTCCCCTTCCTCTCTGGAGTGAGTCCTCAGTTACACATCTGCTTCCCTTTCCTCTAATCTCCAATCCACTTTAAGGGTAGCTGAGGATTTTCGTCACAAAGCTGAAAACGTTTTAGCTCCTGAGTTGCCAGTCATTGGGGACTGAAGCTTATGGCTGTTATTTTATTGACTTTAGGAGAAAATTGTGGGATTGTAATGACAAGACCAGATTAGTGGGAGGTTGCTAGAATGATGCCTATTGCAGGTGAAAGCCACTGATGATGACCATAATCTAGCTACCACTAGCTCTGTATCTGATGCAGGATTTCACAGAGGATTTCACAGAGATTTTAACCTAGTGTGTTTACCATTTTCAGTTTGAAACTTTCTACAGAGAAAGATCAATTAAAATAACTTTTTAACACATGGACAACAATCAGATTTTTAAAGTACTTTTGAAACTATTGCATTTAAATATTTCAAAATGGAAAATATCAGTTTTTTCAGTTTCACAAGCCTTTTGTTTCATAATTTCAGCTACTATTAAGTCATAATTAAAATAAACTGTTTAGAGATTATCAGAACAATAAAATCTTTCTACAGATTGGGTGGGGCATTCTGAATATTGTTTTCAGTTGTGTTTTTTCACCCTAATTGTCCAAAGGAAAGTTTTCAATATCTCATTTTTGCCTGAAGGATGGCAATGTGGTTTCCTGAGTAGTTGTATCCCTTTTCAAGCTGGTTTCTCAAAGGTGGTTAGATTTTAAGATACAGATTTGGTTTTGGTTATTTAGCTCAGAAGATTTCTAGAAGGAAACAATTCTTGCCTGTTGTTTTGTCTGTCATCAGTTTCTTTTGAGAGCCCTGTTCTTGGACAAAAAGCTAATTGTTTTTATAAAACCATATCTTAGTTACTCCTTGGCATCTAGGATTCTTCCTGGATATTAAGAACATAGTGTGATTTTGAGCTATTGTTAACTTGAAGTCCCCATCAGGATGAAGGGACAGAATAAAGAAACCGCTCTGCTCAGACAGGCAGTGGTTTGCTCTGGATCCTTTAAGACTTCCTCACTATGAGACACAGGACTGGTTGTTCATTCCTTGTTCTTGGGTAAGACTTTCCCCTTTTTTATGTATGGGGAAATTGGCTTTAAATAATTTTACATAAAGATTTGGTAGAATTCCTGTAATTCTTCCAGATAGTGAAGCTGATATTTGTCCGTGTTTTGCCACCTTTTCTTCCTTACCAATTTGCACTACCACAATCCAGTGCTGTCAGCAGTGTGCACCCTGTTCAGCATGGGTTTTTCTTTCCCTCTGCTCCTGGTTTCTGATGAGTAGATTCAATCTCTCCCAGCAGATGAAGACCTTTGTCTGAGTTTATACAAGCTTTTCTCACCTCTCATCTGGAATTCAGTAATGTGATATACTTGGACCCTAAGCCATCTGTTCTAGGATTCTGCAACTAAATGCAGTAGCATAATCCACCAATACAAGCTTTATAACTATCCCGGAATATCCTCTCCCTCCACTGGCTTCCTCTAAGGAGGGAAAAATGTGAGTTGAAGATCTTTCAGCTTTCCTGTAAAATGATGGATGGCCCAGGCCCAGGATAGCTAAGGGCAAAAGCGACCATGGTCCAGAGATCCAAATTAGTGATCCCATGCAAGTGCAGAGTAGGACTTCGTGGGCTCACCAGTTTGCATCTGGAAGCAGTAGAGCTGCGTGTACTTGGCACCACGCCCAAGCTAATATACCCTGCCCTTTGTGTGTGAACGTGACTATTCTCCTTCCAGGCCTGGTTTGGCAGCTTATCCAGAGCCACCCTTCTGGTTCTGGGGTTAGCACAGGAGGAGCAAATCTGTCTGCAGCTGCCAGTGTGGACAGGTTTTCAGAGAATCTCTCTGGCACCAGGGTGGGAACCTGGGATGCAAAATCCCCTCCCGA
>JAXCHO010000036.1:2047500-2105000 GCA_036630365.1 Acanthiza pusilla
AGAAAACCAAAAAAACCCTCACTGAAACAAACAAAATGAAACAAAAATCCTCTTTGGGTGAAGAGTGAGCATTTCTATCCAGAAAATCCTGCATGCTTTGGAGACCTAAACCATACTATTTGTGTGACTCTCACTTTCCTGACCAGATGATATCACATGTGAAAAACTGTTTTATTTTGATGAGCTGACATAGTAAATTATGGAAATACCTAGGTGTAATTTAAAAAGATGATGACACTTCTCTGAAGAAGTAGTTTTGTATGTCTATAAATATCAGTAAGCATAAGCATTTCCATATAAATAAAATTTGGTTTCAGACTCTTTGGTTGCTCTTCATTCCAGCAAATTTAAGTACTTACTATGGTACAAATAGTACAGTATCATTCTAATCCCCTTCCATAGTCAGTGGAGAGATTGGACATCTCCAGGGGTCAGTCCCAGGAATATATTGACTTTAAAGTGTTATTCTGCTGTCACTGAAGCATAATATTAGATGAGGTAAGTCAGTAAGCCATGATCTTTTAGCATGGTTGCAAAATCAAAATAGATCTATAAAAGCTTTCCCCCATTAACTCAATATTTAGGTTTTCAATACTAAAAATTTTAACGCTAGACATGGATAGTTATTTTACAGATGAAAAATACACATAGTTTTTGAAAGTCTGTCATTGGAACATCAGTAATCAGAATAAAAGATAAATATATTTAATACATTATTTATCCCAATGAATTTATCAAGAACTTCATCAACAGTGCTGCCAGCTCAGAACAAGGATCTAGTCCAATTCAAGGTCGATGTAGGAACTATACACAAATGCTGTGTATTCAAAATACAGGCTTTTGGGAAAATAGAGGCTTTGGGTAGAACAGGCTGTTATCATAAAGCAGGAGTAAGTCATGGCTCATGACTGCCCTTTATGAGCAGCAAAAAATGTCTCTGCCCTTTTTTGAAATCACTGTTCAACACAGATTTCATCTTTGCTTTAGGTATTGTTCATTAGAGGTCTGATGTTTTTGTGATTCACTTCACATTGAATCCATAGCCCTGAGTCACAACTAAAATATTTGCAGAAAGAATGTGAACAGCCTGTAGGAGCATATTTTGAATAAATAGCAACCTTATGCAAAAAGAGCCAGATTCTTCTACTCTTATTTGCACTGGTGACTGTCCAGAAAAAAAAACAAAAAAACCTACTGCAAAGCAGTACAGTTACTCCAGATTTACTCAAACACTACAGAGCAGAATTTTGCCCATTACCAAAAATTAATGACTAAAATATACTTATTTAGAGTGAAAACAGGCCAAGACCTACCTGACTAACTCATATAAAATTTTCTAGTAAGCTTAAAAGTAATTCTGCCTGATTAAGGCAGGATTTGATTTTATGTCTATTCTCTGGAGGGTAGCTTCTTTGAGCTGGTCTGCTTCTTGCTGCATTAGCAATTTTGAAATTATAGGTATGAGAAAAAACTTCTAATTTTATGGTAAATGCATTTATGTGGTAACAAAGTTGCTGATGCATTAACATTTTGCAGAATATTAACTGCAAAGGAATTGTGTTCTGGTATTAAAAATAATTTGAAACTGTCCCTGATATTTGTTGCTCATTATCAGTATTCATTGCCAGTTCCTCAATCCTCAAAAAAATTTAAATCCTACCTTGGGAAAATGAGGTAGGGAATATGTGCAACAGCTGATGACATCATCTGTAAGTAATGACCATAAATCTTGGGTGAATTTGTAAGTACAAATGTGCAGCTTGGAAGGTGCCAGATTTCACGCCTGCATACTTAGAGCCTGCAAATTCATCTCATGAACTTAGGAACATCATTTTCAGCCAGAATGTGCTCAACTGCACCTTGATGAAGCCAGACCAGAAAAAAATTAAATATCCACTAGAAAATATGTAATACTTTATATAATAATAATTTCTATTTTATTTCAGATTATTTAGCTATGTCAAATGCTTCATTTAAGTCTTCATCTAAGTGGCAGTTGAATATTGGAGACATTTTAGAAATTAGCCTTATGATATGGCAACAAGAATGTTCCTTGCATGTCAAGTGCAGTATGAGTGAGTGTTAACAAAGCACTAATGCCATTTGGATGGGATAAGAGCAGCTAGCATGTCCAAACCTCTTAAAAGCACATTCTAAACTATTATATTGCCAATTAAGCAGCAAGGTGGAAAATTCTTGTCTTTCTGTTGGCATAGAAAGAGTCTAAGTTGGTCTTTTTCCTTATAACTTAAAAAAAGTGAGAGAAAATTTGAGCTTTACCTCAAAATGTTTGTATTTCTTATGCAATTCTGTGTGCATTTAAAGAGGTGCTTCTTAAATAACTTGAACATTGGGGCAAAACAATGTCACCTGGGAGAAAATTGGCAGAAAACCTGGTCCAAAAGAGGTTGGATGGTTTAAGGAATTGGTAATGTAATCCTTAAATTTTACCAGTCTACTTTTTTCTGATTCTTGTCCAGCTTCGGTCATAGCCATTAAGCATTCCTACTGGAGACCAGCCAAGCAGAAAGGCTCAGGTCCACTTCAGAGTCCCTCACAAAGGACGGGTGCAGTTTGGATCTAGGGAGAAAGTAGAGGTTTCTCTCAGATTAATACTGTCTGAAATCTCTCAAGCTGCATGTATGGAAAGAGTCTCTGACATCAATGTCAGTGTTGTTCCCAGTGGACAGGTGCCCACCTCCCCACTGCTGTTCAACAAATAAATGCTAGTTTGAATGATTTTTGAATGCTCAGTTTTCACAAAGGGCATGCAGGTTCCTAAATTTCTGCTGACCCCTCAGTTCCTGAGTTTTTGTGGGCCAATGAGGCTGTATAAAATCTCCTGTGGACTTGTGACCAGTCCATATTATTGTAACACTCTGCCCCTACACTGTGACATCACCAAGATGTTTCCATGTTGACATGAGAAATTCCCCCTGTTTGAGATCTGACTTGGGCAGTAAAGCTCAACACAGATTCTCTGTTACACCGAAGCTTTTGTACAGAGCTCAGATTTGCCATTACACCTAAGTTTTCGTACAGAGCTCAGATCCAGGAACTAGTAACCAGGCTCTGGAAGCGCAGGTTTTGCTCCACCAAAAGTCATTGAATTTTGGAAAAAAAAAAAATCTCCTTGGATGAAGTTGTAGATTCACAGTCACATCCTGAATGTGCCATCCAGGGGCTTTACAAACTTCTTGTCTGTTCCCTCTTTCTGCTCTTGAAGGAAGAGTCAGTGTTTGTAGCTGTTCTGGTCGCCAAGTTGCTAATCCAACCCAACAGAACAACAAAACTTCTGGCTTTTCTCTTAATGACTTTTCTCATCTGACACAACAGCAACACACTTGTGCCCTCACTAGAGATCTTTCAGTGGACCTCCATTTTTGGACCGTAGCTTGGTTTTGGATATTTATATTAATCTGAAGACACCAACTCAGAATACTTTGTGACTACATGGAACATTTTAAAGAGCTTATTCTTTTACTGTATTTGCTCAAATAATAGCTCAGAGTATACAAATGCATTTTGAATGAGAAATTTTGGGTTGATGAAATAAAACCATTCTACAGAAATCTGAATTAAATTTAATTAATTAGTTCAATTAGACCACTGATCAGTTCCTGTTTAAACTTATAAATCAAGTATTCTACTATCTAAATCTGTAATATATGTGTATATATATTACATTGATATTTCATTCCAGTGTGCAATTTGATTTTCTGTAACAGATTTGTTCACAGCTACAGTGACTTCAGCTTCAGTCCTGTACTGATGGATGACACAGCCCTGTTTTTGCTACAGAACTTTGAAAATCTACACTTGGAACAAGTAGGAGAGAGCACATATAGTAGGAGAGCACATGAATAAATTAATTCTGACAATGGAAGTCAGGAACAAACCCAGAAGGCATAAACACATTTATTTTGAAACTTAAATGAATATTTTCAACAATTATAAATAAAATAATTAGCATCTTATACCACATCTTGTGCAACAAAGAGTCAACATCCATGAATACTGGGTTATGGAAATTCATCCTAAAAACCATGCCACATTGTTTTAGTCATTCCATTATATTTTATGCCTTTGTGTTGGCCTTCCTCCCACTGTTAGTAATCTGGATCCAGGGAATAATCTCCAGGGAACCATGAGTTTGTTTGGAGGGAACTGTTTTTTCCTCACATGTGGACTCTGAATGTTAAAACTCCAAACAATCCTCGCAACACTCGTGAGTCTGAGCTAAAAAAGAAAAGCAAAAGCTCTTCTCAAGAGAAGAAGGTATTTCAGCTGAATGAACAGCTTGAGGTAAGACCAGTCAGTTCTGCCCAGTTCCAAAAGAACATGATAATGAAAACAAAGAGTCAGAAATCTGAATTACATCACCTCATCAGAACTGTCATTCACTGACCAATTTTCCCAAAGTTTAGAACACTATTTTTAGCTGTTTTCAGAAATATCTGATAGCTGCCTTGTTTCCTATTATCCTTGCTATTGACCTCATAGGCCATCCATAATATTTTCTTTAAGGATACCAGTGAGTCCTGCACAATGAGGAGCCTTCCCCATCTCTTGGTAGACATTATTAAATAAGGATAAACTCATGATCAATGGTTGTACAGCACAGGAAATGAGGCAGAAGTATTCAGGGAAAAATAAATGTTAATGTGGGGCCTTACAAGAATCTTAATCCAAATTTTTGGGAAATCCCACCAATGTACCTGGAGAAGAACCTCATAGGGCTCATAGAACTCATCCTCTTCCAGTTACTTTTTCCCAGATAATTTTGCAATGACATCTTTTTTTAAAGTGCTGCCAAATGTACTATTAGTACTTTATAACTTTTTTTAGTGGACAGTTCATGCACACCTGCTTAATTACCCCTTATATCTGCTATTTCACATAGTTATTTCCACCAGAACGTAAGCTACATTTCAATATCTTCTGTGTTAAAATATTTTTATTTCCACATATGATGGATTTAAGAGAAATTAACACATTTATATTTCTAAAGTTCACACAAAATTAAAATATTTTTGCCTGAAGAATTAAATTATAAGAAAAATACTGTTCTTTTTCTGCACTATATGAATGTCTCCGCAAGCATATAGCTATGAGAGAAGTTGCTAACTTCTGTTCATATAACTAAAACCCTATTTTCATTGACTCACATTGTAGAAGCATTGAATTAAATCTTTTCTCTCTTAGTATCGTTTAGTGACTCAAATTATAGAAAAAAAAGGCAATAATAAAATCTTATTTTAAATTATGCATTCAGATGTAATTTTATGCACTCCCATTTAAGTATTTCTGCAGGTTTGTGCATTCGGAACATTATGCTGGAAAGAGTTTGCATAGATTTTCCACTGCTCACTTGCAGCCACCAGCAGCCTGAACACACAGAATCAAAGAATCATTTTAGGTTGGAAAAGACCATCTCATATTTCAGAAGGCCTTGTTATGTTTGCCATTTATTCCTCTGAGAATACCTTTGCGGTCTACCAAGGTAAAAGATGCTAAATTGCTACACATTAATACAATTCCAATGCAAAATATTCTAAATACAGTTCCAGAGGGAAGAAAAGGTAGTTTCCCTCTCTCTTTTAAATGGATTAACATATCCAATAAAGCATTTTCCCCCTCACATTTCATTGGAAAGATCCACAGTGCAGTGTGGCTCTAGCTGGCTGTTGGGCATTGCTGGCTGGCGGCAGCATCACCAACTCCCTAGCCTTGAGTTTGGTTTGCATCCTACTGAGGTATGGATTTATCCAGCCAAGCCTTGACATCACCGGAGCTAGAGCACAACAGAGTTATTCATCTTCAGTCTGCCTTGGAGGGATTTCAGTCAACCTGACAGGTTTGGACCATGTGTCTGGGCTCAGACTCTCTGTGGTGCTGAGCTCCCATAGTTGTGAGATGCCTGACCCCTCTGACACTTGGACTTTTAGACTGCGATGGCACAAAGTCAGCATCAGCAAAAAATTACTTCATTATGAAAGTATATGGGGAGGGATTTTCATAAACATTGTTGTGAGACATCGAACTTCTGTTGCTGTAGCACGGCATACATCTCACTGTGCCAGCTCACCCATATGACCTACTAACCAAACAGACATGTCATCTGAGATTTTTGTCACATGTCAATTTTAGCCACCTAAAAAAACCCAGATAGCTGCTGTTTTATACAAAGCAAACAATTTGGAAGAAATCTGTTACTCATAATGTAATTCTCAATGCCCCGTACATGTGAGTGACTATCTACAGATATTGGCTTGAGGAGGGTAGAGAATGGACTGATACGTAGATTCAAGCTTGTATTTTAATCACCATGCTCTCACAGCTGGGACCAGCTCAGGCAAAGAAGGCAAGTCTTGAAGCAGTCTGACCACCCTGCGGGTTCAGGTTACTTGGAAAGAAGGTAGGACAACAAGATGTTGGGTTGAGAGGAAATCTATCAATTCAGGGTACTCATAGACAGCAAAAACTCTTGTAAAGGTATCATAAACATTTAGGAAAAGGAGGGCGGCACACTCCCACACTCCTGCCATTTAAGGATGTTTCAATAAAATAGGATGCTGACCTAGAACTGTTTCATTCACGTTTTGTCTTATTTCCATAACAGAATTATTTACATTTAAGTCTTTAAAAATGCAGTTTCAGTAACAAGATTCAGATGACATATTACAAAATAAGGTTTGAAACCTCACGTGAAAGTTGCCTGACCAAATGTAAAAGCTTTCTGTCTGTGTCTTCCCCAAGCTCCCTTCAGATTCAATGGAGCAAAATAGATGGTTTAGTACAATTCATCTTGGACATTTTAGGCATTGACTTTAGGATAAACTGAGTTGCACTTTAGCAGGGTCTATTTCTCCCCACTTACTATAAGGGGCCTAACGTGATAAACTCAGATGTGCATGTCTAGACTGGAGATGTTTATAGTTAGGTGATTGAATCCCATTTGTTCAATCTACTACAGTTAGCAAAGTACAAAATTTATTTACTCCACATGTCATTGTTTTAGTGAGACTGGATAAAGCCAAACCTTGTATTATTTTTTGATGTATCTGCTTATAGACACTGTTGGAGACAAATGTTTGAAGAGATGGACCCTAGGTCTGATATTGTGTTCCTCTGGTACTAATCTCAACATTGCAATCATAAAATATAAAGGGAAGGAAAAAATAACTTAAACTTTGAAATGTAACAAAGTGACCATCAAAAGAAAGGACTCTAGACTTAGAGCTAGGAAAAAGACAGGCTTACAAGATAAGAAAAAGCTAAACAATTTAGACTGAGCCTCTTGTGACCCAGTTCAAATATTTCTGGTGGGTTACACAAAGCTGATCTACTGTGTACTACATAAAGCATGAAGTTTAAAAGGTATGAGGAAAATGCAGTTAAAAGAGGTCATAAATGACCAAAGGTTTGCAAAACACACTAGAACCATAAAAAAGTAGGTTTTAAAAATGCAGTATTTCTAGTTATTATCTACAGTTGCCTGCCATAGCAAAAGGGATTATGCTCTCCTTAATGAGAGGGCATACCAAGTGCTTAAGAAATTTAATTTGAACTTGGAATAAGTCCAACACTTAGGTGACTGAATTTTAATATTGAAAGCTACAATGAAAGAGGAAGCAATGAGAAATAGAATAATTTTATATGATATGCCAAGTAGTTTATAGCACATTAAGTGATCATGTAAATGTCATAGATAGCTCACATTGTCATAAGACATAACCTATCCTTTTGTGTCTGAGGTAGGAAGGATGGGAAAACTCCTGTTCAGTCCAGGAACTGTGCAGACATTTTATATTGAAACATTGACCTCTCTTGTGCTCTTGGATCTACGTTGTGAAATTTTGTGTGACCTAGTAAGCCACATTGTGTTCTGTACCAAGGCCTGGGAAATACGAAAGGACTGTTGTTTCTGAAAACAGAAAAATGCTGTAAATTTTTTTATTCAGTTCAACAGAACAAACACATTTTTAAACCTCCCTGTAAAATGTTACTGCACAAATATTTTCACAAGTAACCCACATGCCAGGTAAATAATTATAAGTCTTTGTCCAGTTTTACATTGTTCACTCTTTCTTTTGAAGATAGGAGAACATATGAAGCTGTATCTTACAATCCATTTAAGGATTTTAGAGTGAAGAAAAAGTCTGTACCCCCATGTGGAAAAATTTCCATTTAGGAAAAAATCAAAGGCAGAGCAGAGCCTGTAGTGTGTCCATTAGCACAAATCTCACTGGCAAAGATCTCTCTTGGAATTAAAATCCCATAACTTAACCTAGAGATCACCCATCCTTTTTAGGTGTTGCAGTCCATCTCATTTCTGACTGCCACATTTGGAAAGCAATTTGAAGCAAAACCTCTTCCACTACTACAATATTCTTTTCTCTAATGAGCTGTCTCTGTTTTGTGCCAGTAACAGCTCTGCTTTGTGGTCAGCTAACATACTATTCATAGCTACTATATATCCCTCCTGGGATCCATTTCTATATTCCCAGTCCTTCTACTGACAAAAGAGTTTTAGGTGGACATGGAATACTAGGTATGACCTTGTTCCTAAAAGACCATGACAAATGCTCCATGCATTGAATTTAGGCTTTCTGAACAAATATAAAATAGAGATTGAGGAACTGGTAAATAAAAAGGAAATAAAAATCCAATACAGAGCTTTTTTTTAAAAAATGCTAAATATTTATTCACAGTACGAATGTCCAAATGTTTTAAGTTATTTTATGATGAGGGCAGAAATATTTAGTATACCAGCTGAAAGTAACAAAGAACAAAAAAAAAGGTAGAAATCTGACTTTATTCCATATAGACTTACATTTATTTACATAAAAATGCTTTAAAATTTATATTTATAATTCTAAATTATAATTAATAGACTATATACAAATCATATGCAAGTCACAGTATAATTTAGATACTCGAGGAATCAAAGCAGTAAAATGTCAGCTTAACAATTTCCCATGTCTCTCCCAATCTTTCATAACATGGTCTTAAGGTTCACCCAAGTCCTGTCAGGCAAACAGCTCCTGCAGCATAAAACTAGAAAGCCATAAATTAAGCCTATTTTATACAAACTCATGCTTTTTAGCCCTATATCTGCTTATTGTTTGGACTGTTATATTTAAAACAGGATAACCTTTGTGAAAGTTTTTGCAAGAAATAATATATTAAAGTGAATTTTTCAATGATCTCTAGAGCCTTAAAATTGTCAAAGCCTCTACTGGCTGTACCATGAAGTCTGCATACAAATGAGTGTACTTGCATTGAACGGTAAACTACATGTTTGTGTTTGGAGAAAATTGAGCATTTATGCTTAATTTGTAAACAGAATGGATTCACTTTTGACTGATGTATGGGTCTGGTTCTCTACAAAACTATCTTATTACTTGAAACTCAAGTAAACAAGTCAGTGAGTGCTGTGGGACAAAGATATTTTGGTATCTAAATACACATAAATTCAAGTAAAGAACAGAACCCTGTTCCTTCAGCTTCAGAGACAAACCCCCAAAGTAAAGGAGAGGTACTAATGACTAAGTTGTAGCATGCAGTAAATAAGAGCAAGGCCTTAGTTTTATTAAATTAAAAGCTATGGTTTTACTGGCAAGCATTGCAGGCTTCTAATCCTCTCTACAAGCGCAGTTCTTCAGATATTTCTCCAAGTTAGGCAGCATTAACTGTTCGCCTTTCCCCCATTTGGATCTGATAGTTGAGTGTTAATCTGTAACAAATTCCTATATTGTAGAAAGTTGACATGATTATTTCATAAATCATAGAGATAGAGCTAAAAAAGGCAACAAACCCCACAAACTATCTCTTAGAGATTCAGAAGTAGGTGACCCCTTTTCCCTGTGGACCAGCTGGGTGGCTGCCAGCACACACTGTTGGTCGAGGATCTGCTCCGTCCCCTGAGGTAAGAAGAGTGCTGTGGAAAAAGAAAAAAAGTTTTATAGAAAAAAAAGTTAACAAGCACAAAGAAGTGTTCACAATCTGCACTTGACTGAGGATGGTATCAGTACTCAACATTATGCTAATAATTCATTAAAAACAGGGAAGTTAATCGCCTGTCTGTGTCTGAATTAATCAACCAAAACAGGAAACAAAACTGGCAGGACACTGGGTGTTTGTGTGCTGCTTCATGGGGCCTCCCTAAACCAACACCAAGAGAACACGGCTAACAATTTTGCTGATTAAAACAGTAATAACTGTTCGGATTTTACATATTTAGCAACTGAAACTACTAATGTGGGACCCAGCCTGCAAAACCAAATATGAAGTTAATTAAATATCTAACAAATGTTTGTGAAGCTACAGAAAGAAAAGCATTCAGTTTTTAATTTCCTTTATTATGTCCCCACCCTATGAATCTCCCCCAGGCCCATTTCCTTTTCTTGTTCAATTTGAACAGCAACTTTCCCAAGAAACTTAAGAGTTGGGTTTCCAAAGGAGCTTAAGAGATTTGATCACTCAATCAAAGCTTGATTCCAATGAGATGTAAACAACTCGTTTAACACGTTTCTTCTTACCCAATTCAGTCACTGATTAAAGATATGAAGTAGCTGATAATACAAATAATACTTTTGAAATATATCTATTAAAATAAAAAAATTTAAAAAAGAAAATATTTATCATGACACTGCTCACTTCAGGAAATCTTTCTCTCCCTTTCATACTACAAAAGCCAAAACAGATTGCAGTTTTTCTCCAAGCTTGGCCAGACCTCCAACTGGAGACCAAATCAATATTTCTCTTGCACTTGTCCCAGGGACAGAGAACAGCCTGTTTTCATTAATGAAGCCACTATTGAGATACCCCTGGGTAATCAAACGGAGGTCTGGTTATAATTACAGGCGAGACGCTGGGATGATTACTTGAATGTAGGAGCAAGGGTAAGAGTCTCAATGAAATCATTGGCTGTGACAAGGGTTAGGAGTGCAGGTGCTTTTTGAGAGTCTCCACTAGGTTCATCCCAACTGGGTTAAAGCTGTCAGGGAAGTGCCGCTCCACCCTACACAAACTCTTCACTGACTTCTGCTATGTAACTCATAGCTTCTTTTAATATTAGAAGAACATGCTGTAGAAACATGAAGAATGACCATTTAATGTATTTATCAAGGTTGTTCTTAAGGACAGTGAAGTAGGAAAAAGATACAGCCTTGAGGTATCATGGCACCATTGTCATCCTCTAATCCTCTCTCTTGTGCAATATGGGAGTCCAAGCAGCCATTACTTTTTGTTCTTTTAGTGTGTACTCTTAAACTCATCCTTGTCTCTCTGTGGAAGGGGAGTTATTTTTCCATGTATACTTCATGAACATCTTACTTACTACAAAACTTTAAGTAACAAGTGCATGCATATTTTAAGTTCATTTTGCCATATTTCTAATTTCAAAAGACTTCTCTTGATTTAGCACCACTTTTCTCAAACTACTTTTTACAGAATAAAACCTGAAGTTAGGTAGCAGCATCAGATGAATACGAACAGAGCTGATATGAAAAGGAGTTTTTGATTTCAGACTCGAACTGTAGTGGCTGTAGTGCCACCATAATATGCTTTAGTTCAATGATTAAATGAAGCATATTATGAGGAGTCATTTTCTTTACTACAGTCATTGACAGTCTAAATAATTTCATTTCAAGTAACTAATTTAGAGGTTTTTTGCAATCACTGAGTGCTGGCATCTGATTTAGTTTTCTGGAAAGTAGTGAGCTTGGTGAATATTTTTGGAAATCACATCCTTCAACTTGGCTTGAACTAGACTAAATTTTAAAGAGAGAGAGAAAAGTAAAATTAATAAATGGAAGACTAAAATTCAGACCCAAAATGAGAGACTGGTTTGTTAGTTTAAGGTTTGAGAACAAGGTGTATAACTTTATCCATGTGTGGCCATTCTGTGACAGAGATCACTACACAAAAAGCTGCACAAGTCAGGAGGACAGTGCTTTTTAGCTTTAACCCTGATCATATGCTACAAAGTGTCCTGGAGAATTAGTCAGCTCAGAATCTACAGCTTGCAAAAAGCAGCATTTTAAACAGCTGCTTGTTGTGTGGGTTTTTTTGTTTCTTTGTCTGGTTTTTGGGTGTTTTATTTTTTTAATCAGCCAGTTAGTAGGCATGAAGGAGTAGATTTTGCTGGAAAATCCTACTATGTCTGAAGGTAGCCTATGTGTCAAAAAGCTGTAGAGATATGTATTTAGAGGGTCTATCATGTCCCCATGTTCTTTCCTTAGTTTAGTACACATCACGTCTCTCCCGTAAAAGTTCTTTACCAGCCAAATCAAAGGTTAAAAAGCGCCGCTTTCTGTTCCACAAATCCTTATTCCATTTTTAGATTAGGATGAAAAATCCAGAGGGATCTCTCTGATTTCTTTGCTAGTAACCTTTGCATAGTGCTTCTTCAAATGCAGTAGAAGTTAGCGAGCATGAAGCAAAGATGAGGAATGGTGTTTGGTTTCCCATATTTCACTGCTGTTTGAACAAGCATCCTCCCTTCCAGGAGCAGAAAGGCAGTGAAGTTTCCCTGAGTTGCCTTCCAGGAGTCAATAAACACTTCTGCCAAAATCAGGACCCTTTTGTAGAAGGCCCTGTGCAAGCATGTAGTAAAGAAAGCAAACCCGAAAACCGTAATCCAGAGGAATCACATTCTAAATAGACCAGAAAATGTGTTGGAGGCCTCAAAAAAGATCAGATCAGTGACAAAACCAGGAATAAAATCTGTGTCTGTTTGCTTCCAGGAACCTCTATGCTGCTACCAGCACCGAATGAATTTCTTTGGTCTATCCATTCCCATATGAGTCAGTCAGCTGAAAAAAGTATGAAGGACAGAAAGAAGGAAGCCTAGAAACTGCCGTGGGATAAATGAACTCTTGCAGAAAATTATTTCATTTACTATTTAATTGAAGTGAGCAAGCTAAGTACTGTGTAGTGGTCCTGCAGCTTAACAGAGAGGCATAAATAGAACAGCACTTATTTAAAACAAAAAAGCATCGAATTCTTTCTCGCCGTGGATCCTGAATGCTCATGAGGTGCCCTTGCCTGAATGAGGCACCAATGGCTTTCAGCAGAGCCTGGTGACGTCCACTCTTCCATAGGGTTGGACACGTGCCGTCCTGCTGGATGTACATTGTGTTCCCTGGACACACGAGCTCTGTTCTCAGTGACTCAGAAGGAAAGTATTGATAGTGGATATGGCAGCAGATTGCACATGGCATTGAACTTCGCACATCAAGCTCGCTGGGAGATATTGCCACCTATTGTTTTCGGTCTTGATTGCATTGCTTTCTTAATAACTAATTGGGCTTGCTGCGTTTTAACAATGCTCCAGATAGAAACTTTGCGAGATGAAAATCTGCATCTTGTTATTGCAATTAAGTAGTCAGATGACTTTCAAGAAGTAACTCGTCTTTATCTATATTTATGTGTTTTTTAGCAGCTGTAATATTCAAATTTTGACCAGACTTGTAGAGACAGACTTCTGTCAAATTTTATAATATTTTCCCTCCTAAAGCCCTAGACAACTTTGTATGTTCTATCTTTCATATGAAAAGCTTCCCAGTTAGTTAGGAAAGTGTAGGAAAATGTATGTTTCTGCTTCTTTTAGAAATAGTCAGAATCTGTCATACTAAATGGTTTGATTGCTCTAGAGACAAAAAAAGGACCTTTTTAGTAAATATAAGCATTTGTTTTTCTTTTGGGCAGTTTATTGCAATACAGATCTCCAATAACCAAAACTTTTCATTAGTTTATCTTGATTTTGTTGAATTGCTTTTGTCAGAAAGAAGCTGGTAAGATGTTTGACTGCCTAATCAATTCAGTTTAAAATATGCCTATATTAAATTAAAGCCATTCAAAAAGGAAATTAACTAAGAATTCCCTGGAATTGAAATGACATTTTATAACTATGAAATATGAAAGTTTAACAATTTTGTTCTCAAACGAGATCACAACTATTCTTCACAGCACTTTTTTTTTTCTGTTAATGAAAATTTTAATTATGTGTCTGATTTAATTATCTGCTTCCTCTGATCCTTGTGGTATGACTAGCTGTTATTCAACTGCATCTGTCTCAAAGTGGTTTGAAGGCTCAAACACTGCAATATCAGGGTATGGAATATCTAAATAAAAATCCTGATGCCACCTGGAAGCTGCTGGATGAACAAGAATGTTACCCACAGGGGAATTACTCTATCAGTTATTCAAGCCACTGTCCCAGTCTCTGTGAGGGGCATTTTGGTCTGCACAGTTCCCAAAGAAGGGGCTGTGATATCAGGACTGCTTCACCAAGACACGAGACACGGACTGTCAGAAGGAAATGTGGCAGCTGATGGCACAGGCCATTCCAGCAGAGCAGCCTGCTCTGTGACACCACAAAGCCAAGCCAAACATCGTGTCCCGAGGGTCACCACAGAAAATAAGCTTTGTGAAATGGCACAGTGGGAAGAATTGTTAAAAATGTCCCAAACAACAACAACAACAAAAATGTTGTGCGTAGAAAAAGGCAGAAAAAGACCAAACAACTGTCCACTGTGTTCCTGATAAAAACATCGAGTGTAGTTGTTGAGACAGCCAAGCACAACAACAGAGCTTGGACACATAAATTCAGGAATATACAGTGCATTGCCAGAGATGACTGGACAAATTAATTCTGAGCATTAGACAGAGACCAAATGGTAATTATTATCTCAAAATTCAGTTTCATCTTGATGGTACTCAAAGTCCTGTTCAAGCTCATTCATTCTTATTACTGGCGTTGTAGTTCATCCTCTAACAGATTCATTATTTCAACTTGTAGTAACTTTCTTTCAGGGGCAGTTGCTCCTGATCTCTGGTGATTACCAGGTTAGAGAAAACTGTTAGATGATTTTAGAATTTCTTACAGATGAATTTCAGAAACTTACATTAAATTAATAGGGAAGTCAAGATTTGTAAGCTTTATATAGAAGAAAGATGCTGAACAATGGAATTGTACTGCTTGTGGAAAGCAACTGGAAAAGAAATTTAGGTTAAAATAATGCAGAATCACCAATCAACTTTTTGTAGGTCTACAGAATTAGTGGATACTTCAGCTCACAGCATCTTTAGATCATGTCTTTCTGGAAAGAGTGCATTTGTTATACAGAAAAAATTGAAGTTATAATTTAGTTATATAGCAAAGTGAGAATAGCTGGTTTAATTGTCTCTCTGCCACAAACTTTTTGGAACAAAATAGCATCCCATAAAAGGAAGAAAACCTTAAAAAGGTTTTTCTAAGTTTTGTCATATTCATCTCAGAACACTTTGAAAGTGTAACGTAATAGTAGCTGAAATCAGAGGCAATAAACTTGGATGACTTCATATCACTTGGGAATGGCATTCAGCCCTTTTCCTACAGCCTTCCATGATAAATGTCCAAAGGCTTTTTTAAAAGTTCCAAATGGGTGGATACTTTGTTGACTTTTATATTTATATGTATAATATAAATATAATATGTGTATATGTGTATATGAATATATATATGTGCATATATAATATATATATAGGTATAAGTGTCTATATATGTATGTACGTACATGTATATATATACTTAGCTTCAATTTTTGGATGATAAAATGAAAATTAAACCTCTTTAGACTTGTCCTTTTCTGTTTATAGGAACACTGTATCAAAATGTATAATTTAACAGGCTTTGAAGAGAGAAGCAAATGTGATTGGTTTTAAATATCTTGAAATATTGAGAAAAGAAAATAAAGTTTGTTTAGAGCAGTGGGTTTATTTCAGGCCATAATGAACTCTTTTAATTTTCAACAGATAATAGAAAGTGAGGGCTAAACTGAACAAACTCCATGGAAGGAGGCTGCACTAATTCTCTCCTACCCGGTAGCAGAGGTTTGCAGAACACAGCCAAGATATCTGGAGCTGCCTCAATTCTCTGCTTTGTTTCAGGGCATCAGAAGTCATCTCTTACCTCTTCTAGACAAATGCCTTATCTAAAACTGCTGCAGGGCACAGGGGTGGGAGGAAGACATGGTGCTCTGAAGCTGGGAGTGGGTGGATTTGAACCAAAGTCCCCACCAAGCAGCTGGGTGCCTTCATTACAGAGTGAACTCCACTGAGGCTGAAAACCCTCATGATGGAGTTGGATCACTGTGTGCATTTAATTGATCATTAAGAGAGAGTACAAGGGTGTGAAAGTGACTTTTTGACCCAGCAATTATTCACGTACCCAGGAAATGCTGATCTGTGCTTTGAGACATATATTATTCTCAGTGAGCTGGAACTGTCTTATCACCAGGAGGAATTTTTCATTTGGGTGACGTATTAGATGGTATGATAAAACTATTAAAACTTCCAGGTTCAGGGAACTGAAAAAAGGTATTTTGTGACCATGCTAAAATATCCTGTCTCAAGGATTTTAGATTAAAATCTGGCACCTTATTCTCCTCTGAAAATTTCACTCTTCCATGTATGTGTACAACATATATATGATAGAATTTGCAGTTTGCAGTGAATTCATAACAAATCTAAATTTAACTAGAAATCCTGCATTGCTTCAGTCTGAGCTATTTCCCACTCTCTTCACAAACACTTGGCCTTGGCTTATCCTTGGTACAGACCCTATCAAACCTAACGTCGGATTGTTCAGTCAACTTTCAGCATCACTTCACTAATGGTGCCAGTTCTTATCATCATCACAGACGCCTCTGCACCCTCTCCCACTTCCCCTTATGCTTGGGAAGAAATTCTCATCTGTATTTTCAGTCAGCCTAGTGTTGCTTTTTCTATCCTTAAAGCCTGCTTCTGATGAGAAGGAAGCATTGTGGATATTAATGTGTGCTAAGATTATACTCTAATGCTGTTTAGGATTTACTACACATAACTGTAATGGAATTAATAAGCAGTAATAGATCATATATTGAGAAGGGTAAGACTTCTCTTACAGGAAGGCAAATCCCTGCTTATTCCTAGAATTGTGTATCACAGCTTAGTTAAAGGACTTTTTAAGACCAAACTCCCCAGAACTTTTTTCCAGGGGAGAATAACTTATAGAAATGGCACAAAAATGCCAAAAGCGTGCGCATTGTCAGAAATACAGTTTAGACAGGTAGGTTAAAATATAAGAATGTGACCATGAATAACCAAAATTACGGCTTTTTAACACAATTCACTGTTTCAGATGGATATTGTTTAAAGACAAACTTATATTCAGACACTTTGATATGTCTATATAATTTTATTTAGCAAAAAAAATTGTTTGCAAAGTATGTGCAAAAAAAAAAATTTGAAATGTCATTCTAATTTAGGTGGAAGGGAGACATTGAAAAATTTTCTTTTCTTACAGGGCTTCCTTCCTAGTTTTTTAAGGTTAGAACCACCTAACATAGTGGTTTCATTGGGGCTGAACAGGTCTGGAAAGAGGATGTGGAAGCATGGCCAGAAAGTCTTGAGATCCTGTTACAGATAAATCCAATTGATATTAACAAGGAAGTTCTTGCAGGTTCAAAGCTGTGCTTGTAAGTCTGGACTAAAAAGTACAATGCAAATGGATGAATGAAATGCAAAGGGGTGATACAGCTCCTGTGTCTGGCCTCAATCATTTAGAAACCATGAGCCATGCAACAAACAAATTAATTTTTTTTTTGTTTAAAAAAAAAAAAGAAAAAAGAAAAAAGAAAAAAGAAAAAAAGGGAAAAAAAAGAGGCCATCTGTTTTCTTAGTCATTAGGTCAGACTGGTGTCACATTTTTTATCATTTCTTTGCAATCTGAAATGTGACATATCCTTTCTTCCCTCTCCCTTTTAAATTAAAACACCTTCTCACACGTCCCAGAGCTGAACCTCAAAAAGGGACACAACAAAAAACAAACTGTCAAGATCAAGGCAATCTTTTGGGAACAATACAGTCACCCCTTCAGCAAGTGAGAAAGACACCTAACAAGGTCACCACACACTTGTTTTTCTTCAGAGCAGGATTTTTTGCCTCATGTATCTCTAGTTCCCAGCTGCTTTGGAGGTGATGTCTTTTGCTCTGAGTCAATGAACATTAATAAGGAAGGCCAGCAGGGAAAGCTCAGATTTTCTTGGGTCTTCTTTACCCTCTCTGTTTCTTTTATCACCACTAAGCAATTGGAGAATTGGCAAAAACTGAGGTTTACTGTATGGATGGATCAAATGAGTGCAGGGATGGAAAATGATTAAGATTTAGATTTTCTGTGTCAGATCAAAGAATAAACATCAGTGGGTTTGCAAATACTAAAGTCAGTTTAAAGTAAGTTTTAAAATATGTCTTCAATATGGTTTTGTGCTTTAGCAAATATTTTAAAATATTTATACAAAATGCTTGTATCTTGTCTGTAGAAAAACTGCTAAACATCATAGATTGAGACAGTCTATGGCACAAATATCCCAATCATAGTACAATAGACTTCTTGAGAATTTTTTTTCTGCTACTCTTATAATTATCCTAATTTGAGCCAGGGTTTTACCAGTTAGTGAAAGTAAATAATTATTATTTACTCCATTTTAGCATTTCTGACTTTATGAGACCTGAAAATTGACTTGTTTATAAGGCATGGATTGCCTTCCTTCTAACTAGATGAAAGTTTTGGTTGTTTTCCAAGTGAGAAAAAAAAGTAACTGCCTTTCTTGTTAGATTTATGGAAACATTGATAGACTTCAGCAGAAAACAGTTAGACAGTATGTCCTCAATAGTGGTTTTATCAAAGCAATCATCACATAGAACCCCTCCACTACATGATTTAGAGATATTTTAAATATCTGATTATTCATAAATTTCTCTTTCAAGCAACTTTTGCAGAAACTTAGTCTATTTCTGTCGAACATTTGCTTTTAAAAGCTACAAGACCATTTCATTAGGAAACTATTCATCTTACAGAATATAAAATGTCTTCACTTAAAATTGTATTGTAGGAAAATAGATTAAAACTATCTGTGCCTCTTTTCCCTCAAAGCCATAAAGAATTTTGAAGATTCAATTCATTTTGCCATTTAACCATTCTTCATCCTTTAACATATGACAAACAGGAAAATTCTGTCGTAATATAGTGGTCTGTTAAAATAAGAGGCCACCAGCAGACTGGGCATGAAACAGCCCACAGGTTGCTCTAGACCTGGCCCAAAAATGGCTTCATTAGAACCAGCCAAGTAAATGTGTCAGCTCATTTTCTAAGTGCTGGAAAATTTAGTCACCACCCTTGAATGTGGGTGTTGCAGCTGCCCAGCTTGCCTCAGAGTGGCGAGATTTAGAGTCATCAGAAAAATAAACCAAGGGACATCGCTTTTATCCCACACCACGCTGAGGCTTCTAGAAGCTGCTAAGATGATACCGATATGTTTAGTTATTAATGGCTTAACATGTTTATTTCAACACTTTGTGTCATCAGACTGTGATTTCAGTAGTTGATTCTGGAAAGACAATACTAATGGAACTTACCATAAGATTAATGTTTCACTTCTCCATAAAGAACACAACTGAAAAGCAGAGCAGGTTTCTGACACCACCTTGATAACCATGCACTGCAAAGTTAACTGCACTGAGAACTAGAAAAGCTGAGGTCTGGATCCAAACTTTATGAAAGTTCAAGTACATCTGTTTGATCCAGCTTCTCCAAAAAGCAAGCTCTCCCATTAACATTGCATTTTCAACAGCATTTCTCCAAAGCTCAGAGCAGCTCAGGTGCCAGGATTGATTTCTGTCCCATTTTCACTCAGTTACAGTTTATGGATCATTGCTTTAAACCTTGGTGTACATTTATGAGACTATATAAATAATAACAGTGACACGATAAACTGCAAAAACATGTTTTTAATAATGATATTGTGAGTCAAAGATAAAATATTAAAACTGGGCTTAAACTACAGTATTCTGATCCAAACTGAGGTTCTCCACTCTTTCAGTGGTTTTCATTGTCCGCACGCACAAAACAAATGGGCAAATTAACTATTGGCTTGCTGTTTCATCCAAGCATGTGTTATCTTGCAAAATGCAAGTAAAATGTAAGAAAAAATACAAAGAGTGGAAGTGGTCTGCAAGACGTAGCAATTGTGAGTCAGCGTGTGCTATTTGAGACTTTTGATTTGTGGCCAAACACTTCAACATCAATGACCACAGTCAACCAGATATAGACATTATCCCCCAAAACTGTCAGATGTTTTTAATTTGTTTTCAAGATTACATACCAGTTATAAAAAAATGCAATAAAAGGATAGAAATGTTTAGATATTTTGTACGTGTGAGTCCATTGGTTTAATCAATTCTCAGTAAATTGTTTAATTACGCATCAGTAATTTTTAAAAATTTGCTATCATAAATTACTGATAACTGCCTTGATTTTGCATGACAACTTGAACCAAATCATGCCCCTCTTCCACCTGATTTTGCTTAATGTTAATAAATAGTCCAGTCTTTGGTCAGGTTTCAATGCAGGCATCCAGTGCAGATTTGGCTTCCATTCCTTTCCAAAGTTACTAAGATGCTCTTGCATGGTGTCTGCATGGCTTTGTTTAGCTGGTTTTCACTGGCATAATTCAGCTGTGACACTGACCCCAAGTAGTGTGTCTGCATTCAGGACAGTCTCCTTGGCAAAATCAGCTAATTAAACTGAAGGTAACTGCAAGGAGATCCACAACTGAATTATACTGAATTATCTGCCTTGCTACTCCAAAACATGGTGCCTTCCTGTCAAGCCCAAGTCCCACCGGTAGGATTTGCAGAGGTGGATGAAGTTTTGATTTCAAAAGGTAAGTAATGAGTGTGAGAGCTTCCATTTTTCTGTAAGAAAGTAGAATTCTTTCAAGGTGGGTAAATGCTCACTTTGTGACAAAATGAATAAAAATCACACTCCTTTTGCATGTTTTTGCCATGGTATCAAATACAGAATATAACTCCTGAATTCTCTGAATAACATGTACAGAAATTTTGATAAATGAGTTTACACACACTTAGAATAGTTGCAATATATTAAATATTAAATAATATAAAATAATTACTTTCCATTTAATTTTATTCTGCATGCTCTGGATGCTATTATGTTACATATGACACACTGTGCTGTATTAACATTTCATACATATGATCTAATGCATACAGCACTCCCAGTTTTGAGAAATGAGCTATTCAGAAAGAAGGGATAATTCAGATGTTATTGCCTACTGGTGGCCATTTATTCATTGCCAGGGACAACATCGAAAACTACAAATTCCAACCTCTCTCAGCCAAACGCTTTTTGCATTATTCAATTTGCTTTCAGTTCCCTCTAAAGAAATGCCCACTGAAATGGAAGGATGTTGTTATTTAATGCTATATGGCACTCATGGAGAATTTTTCAGGTGTGAAACAAATTCCTCCATTCTTATCCTTGTGTTTCCTACATTCTTCTTTCTTGGGCTTCTTCTAAACACTACAGTTTGGCTGTTAGAGAACTGAAGTCTTTCTTTCTAATTAAAAATGTTAGCTGGCAGTTATCAAGCTGTCCTTCCTTTGGATGGACACCCAAACACAATTTCCTGCCTTCCCTCCTCAATTTCTAGGATTTCTAGTACATTTGTATTTTTTTTCTGAGTAGTCTTTCTCTCTCAAGATACCTTTGAACTACTCACTAGGGTCTTTAGGATAGCTCTCAAGATCATGGAAACCTCTCAGCCAGAAGCAGAGCTGGCAGGTAAGTGTAAATGAAGTTTTTAATTGTGTTTTCATTTCCATCCTTCACATTCACACCTTAGCACTCAAGGCATTCTTGGGCACCTGTCCTGATGTACTTAAATGAGTATGTGCTTAAATTATTTTGTGTTGATTTTTATTCTTGCAGTCCCTTTCTGCTTCATTTTTTCCATTATTTTAATGGCTTACAATACTTTGTTCTCCATGTCATGTACACCAGTGGATAAAGGTTTTTATACTAATTATTTCTGCTCCTGATATTACAAAGGAAGCAGATTAAAAGTGCCACAACACATATTCTGGGAAACAGGTATCATGTCCTCTGGTATGGCAGGGAGTACACAAGGGAGATGTTCACTTTAGTGTAAGCAACACCAGCCTGAAATAGTCCTCACATAAATAAACCCAGTGGCCTATTTCCATTTCACTTGCAACATTTTTGTTCCATTTTGTAGCCATGAATTTCAGTTATGTCTCAGCTTACACTGATGGAAGACAAAAGACATTTGGGCTTTTAAACTGTATTTTTATCCCACTTTTATGGATTGAGACTAGAGGTTTCTTTCCTGTTTAATTTCATAGAACATTAAAATTATACACATTGGATAGGACCTCCTGAGGTTTTTACTTCAATGTCCTTCCTGCTCAGAGCAGGGTTAGATGTGAGGCCAGGTTTCTCAGGACTTTTCCCAGCTGCATCTAGAAAACCTACATGAGTGGAACCTGCACAGCCTCTCTGGGCAGACTGTTCCAGTGCTGGACCATCCTCATGGGGAAAATGACTTTTTTCATAGTTGGTCAAAATGTACCATGCTTTGGTTTATGACCATTGCCTTTCATCCTCCCACCACACACTTTATTGGGGTGTCTGATCTCCCTGTCAGTATGGATAGGACACTCTTAGGTCCTCAAAGTAATTTCTTTTCTGAGAGGAGGAGCCTCAAGTCCCTCAGCTTTTCTCCTGAGTCACATACTCCAGCCATGACCACCTTGGTAGCTCTCCACTGTACTCTTCCAAAGCTCTTTATGTCTTTTTAGCTGGAGGGGTGTCACAAAACTGGATGCAATATTCCAGATGGGGTCTAATGAGTGCCAAATAAGAGAAAAATCACTTCCTTCACCCTTTTGGCTATGGATCTGTTGGTTCAGCCCAGTATGCTACAAGCCATCACTGCTGGGGTGCATTGAGTTCCACTAAGAAGCTTTAAGGGTTTGCATGCCACCAAGTTGCATACACCAAATTGCTCTGTTGAGGGGTCTAGCTCTCCCCACTTCTTATAGAGGGAGCCTAAAGGGATTAACACTTTTTGCCCAAAGCTAGACCATGTGCATTAGTCCTTTAGGCTTGATAAAACAGGCATTCTGTGAAACCTTCTCAGATATGGTTTATAAAATTTAGCAACAATTTTAAGTTGTTGCACACCACAAAATGGTCACTAAAGAAACAATATGCTAGCTAGGGATATAACTTGGAATAAATAGAATTTCAGAACAAACTGCCAAGGAAGAGGAAATCCCCAATCCAAGCTGAAAGAATGGGAAGAGGACACATAGTAGAACTAAATTCCTACTAAATCAAAGATCATAAAAGAATATTCTGGTGAAAGACAAATGAAGAAGGAAGCAGTGACACTATCCTTAGGAAAGGAAGAATACAGGGTGCAAAAGAAGCTTAGACATTGGAGCAGCTAATGTTATTTTTAAATTATGCTGGGATGAAGCTTTTTATTTCAATGCTTTTGTAGATGTTTATGAGTCTGTCTTGAAGAACTTAACCTTTTTCTTTCATTAAAAACCCCATTTTTTCTGTTCTAAACTTGCCTAAGTTGTAAAATTATTTGGGGTTAATTTCAAAGACATGAAGAATAAAACTTTAATACATCAGTTCAGACAAAATGGATGTATCAGGAAAGCCCATTTTGATGCCCAAAGAAAGGGACATCTTAGCTTTCACCTTATGTACCCTACAAGTGTGACAGAACCATGAAGTTCCAATGAAAATGCAGAAGATCCCCCTGGCAAGTGTTATCTCATGTTCCTCTTAGAAAAGCAGAAAGTAACAAGGCAATCCACAATCTGAGGAAAATACTTTCTTGTTACTTGCTCATTTCGCAGAATGTTAAACATTTATTTGGGATTCTACCTGGTTCCCCTCCCTGCAAATCCAAACAGAAGTCAGTCGTCTGATGTCAGGAACATTCCTACCATTTTCCATGTATTGAGAGCAAACTTTTCCTAGTCCTATTAGTAGCCTGAAGTTTTAGAGAAATTGTTTATTAGTCTATTGACAAAGAGAATATTGCAGGCACCTTTAAATCAGAAACCTACATTAATTGGGAGAATATTTTGCATTGGGTTGATATGCAGAAGAAAATATTTCAAGGTGGAGTGCTCCTTCTTTTTGAAGTTACTGTTTTTCTTGCAATAAACCAGTCTGCCTAAAAATTACCTAAGAACATTTGATGGCTGGGTTCTGTTATTTTCATGAATGTTTTGAAGAAATGTGATGTTCTGTAGCAGTGATATGCTATCCAATTCAAGCAGATTATGACAGGAGAAACTCCATATGGGTTTTCTCCTTTAGCAACTACTAGAAATGAAGTTCCTACACAAATCTTTCTTCCAATCAAAGTTTCAGAACCGTGGTGATGGGAGCTAGCAGCAGTGACGTTATTTCAGATGCTTTCTTAAGAAACATAGCACAGTATGAGAGACTGAACAGAGAAGGAGGAGCTGGGTTTTCAGCTTTCATGTCTGTATGTGGTTGGCTGGCTTCAATTAACACATTAAACTTTGTGATGCCTTTATGTCTTCATTTTTTAAATGGGGATAATTGTGAGTTTTTCATCATATCTATGAAGATCTCTGAAGATCTGCTAATGAGAGAATATGTTATCAGTGTAAGGTATTATTGCAACACAACTGATTAATGGAACGATGCCTGCAGAGGAGGGGGGAACAGAGGAGGAAGGGGGTGAAAATAGAAACCATACTTTTGTCAGATTCAAGGAGCTAGTGAAGAATGAGGACAAAATGCTACAATGCTTTGCAGAAAATTAAGGATCACAGCTACATCTATCACCATAAATGGCTTGCTTGAATTGCTTGCATTCTCTGTCTGAGCTGCAATATTTCATTCAACTAACCATTCGTTAAACACACATCCTGAAAGCAAATAACTTCAATGTAAATAATTTGTGAAGCATTGTTCCATCTGTTGAAAATGTGCAGTAGTAGTTTCGACCCTTGTCTAAACCAGGCAGGCTACTTTCAGGCAAGTTTGGGAGGTAAATGAACTGTCTGGCTGCTTTTCTTGGCAACATCTCTTATTAGTGGGAGGTGGCAGTAAAGAGAACATGAGGAAGACTGAAAGTGTTTACTTAAAACTTTAGCCAAATGGCTAGGGAGAGTTAAGATAAATCATAACTGTCAATGATGACAACTTTAGACTGCTACTAGTTCACTCCTGTTTATGCAGTTTTAAATGTTGCACTTAGAAAAGTTTTGGAGCAGACCGATTTTTTATTGACAGATGCCATAAGTTGTTTAGATGTAAATATTTTGGACCTGGTTCTAACAGTGACATAGAAGATTTGCAGGAAGAAGTCTGTAAAGCTTCACACAACACTTGGGAGATAATATTTTTAAGAGTGTCTCCAAACTATGCATCTGTGACTCATATTTCCCCAAAGAATAAGGTCTATAGATCAATGCAGGCTTATTACACTTTCTCACACAAAAAATGCCAAAATAAAATGTTACAGCTAATGACCATGTGGGATTATTGAATAGAGCCAATTTTTTTCCTCTTTTTTCCCATCTTTTCTTGAGCACCTTTCCTCGACCCTTTTTTGTTTTGGTTTGGGGGTATTGGTGGTTTTTGTCTTGGTTTGTTTTTTTGTTTTGTTTTGTTTTCCTTTTGGATGGTGGCTTGCGTGCTAAAACTTAAATAGCAGTTAGGATGTCATAGGAAGCTTGCAAAAGGCCAGTAGTTCAGCCAGTAACCTCAAGATTTTTTCTTAAACTACTGAGTCACACTGACCAATGTCATAAAATTCAGTACTACAGGAAAGATGAGGATGAATTGATCAGGGATTTAGACCAATTTATATTTTGCTTTTAAGAGTTACAGCTGCTGCTTCTCTGAATACACTTAAAATAAGCAGCACATCTAGATGCTCTTTTGTTTATATAGTTCTATAAAATTTCCTTTGTAGACTGTAATATTGCAGTACTAGTTCCAGGAGGGAAAATAGCCCAAGAATTAGAGCAGTCGAACCCTGGGCTGAAATTCCTTCTCTGTTTTGAAATGGAAACTCCACTAAGAGACTTGTCCTCCAAATAACTTCAGTATGGACAATAATTTTTTAAACAAAAGGAGTTTCGTACAGTGGTACTTCGCCACGCATTGTTCATGTCCTCTTATTTGGATAGATGTCCTCAGTGGAGTTTCTAACCTTGAGTGAGGAACATGTGAACATCAATAGGTTGTTTCCCAATTCTGTGTGTGTTCTGTTGCTTGACATTGAAGTGAGGCACTCATCAGCTCACTGGAACAATGGGGCTTCAATCCTAGTTCTGGTGGTGTGGGTGTGACTGCCAGAATGGCTCCTGGACAGTGGGGCAGGAAAGTTTCCTTAACAGGAATCTAGAGACCTGTCATAGTCCTGCTAAAGAGCTGCACTGTGTCTTATGTGCTGCATTGATGATGGATTTCATTATTTTACCTGAACAGGGGCATGCTAAACATGCAAACCAATGAAACATTTACCATAGGATCCATGTAGAACCCAAGAGACAAGTAAGGGAGACAAAAGACTCCTGGATATGATTGATTTCTCCTCAATGGTTCCTATGGTAAGTTAAGATGGGTTTTGCACTAGAAGAGTCTATTTCTCAGTAGAACAGAAGAAACAATAGAAATATTAGATAGATGATAGATAGATAGATAGATAGATAGATAGATAGATAGATAGATAGATAGATAAATAGATAGATAGAGAGAGAGAGATAGAGATAGATAGATAGATAGATAGATAGATAGATAGATAGATAGATAGATAGATAGATAGATGATAGATAGAAACCATCTGAGGTGACTAGACCAGACAATACATCTTCAGTAAGTGTGTCTAAAGACAGGAGTCTTTAAAACTTCACTGTGAATTCAATTATCTCATGCCATTTTTGATACAGCAGATTACCTAAGACATCTGCAAAGGTCTAGTAGGCATGGCACAAAAACTACAACTGACTTATACCCTTCTCTGGGAGATTTTTTTTTTTTTTGAGAGCATCCTTAATCTTTTCAAATGACACCGGAAACCTACATCTTGCAACTGAATTGAGCCTTCAAAGCAAAACCAATGTCCTTTATTTAATAAAAGACCCTCTGCCGGCTTCTGAGAGCTAACGGGAGAGCTCAGTTGACTTGACACATTAATGGCACTGATTACTGATTTAACAGTAATACTGATTTAACAAAACAAAAATTATTCTGACCCTTGTGTGCAGCTGGTTTACAATAAGAGGAAAATCTGCTGAATCTGAAAGTAGTTCAAATGCTTCCAAAAACCAGAGATGTAACTGTTAGTCATTCTTTACCTCAGCTTTGAAGTAAAAAGAAAGCCTAAAGAACCTGACAGCTTCAAAGTTAAAACCTGAAAAATCCATAAGTATTTTTAAAATTAGTTCTGTGAAGGGATTTTTAAGAACAGAAATTTTCCACCTTTATACATTTGGAAAACTGATGAATACTTCAGAACTTGGCTTCATGTTAAGTCACTGAGATTCACAAAGTAGTCAGTTTTAAACATTGTAAAAATAATTTTTATCCCAGCAAGAGTTCACATTATAAATGATGGCAAATCAAAAATCATTACAAAATTTGGTAATCCGTGTTGTAATGAAAGCTCATTTAATTCATGGCATAGGGGTCCTCTGACAACAAAACAATAGTCTACAATGTTTCAACTATCTTTCAAAGGTTTTATACATTGCTGAGCCCATTTTGAAAACTGCTGTAAAAGCTTTATTGGCTTCACAATATTCAGTATAAATCTGCAAAGATGAATATGTATAAACTTTATGGAGCAGCAGTGGAAATCTTTGTGGAACTATGGAGCATTAAATAGAAATCTGAGAGAAAAAAAAGGCACTAGGATTCATGAAGCACTTGGGGTTGCCTTGCAGTAGAGTCCTGGAAAGCTTGTTTTATTCAGTTAACATACCACAAATGAAATGAATGGATAATACAGTACAGCTCTGCACAAAGTTGAAAAGGGCATTCTCAAGGAACTGCAGTCCCATCACTATGGTATTTAATACAGACTACAGTAAAGGACACATTATAAAAGTAAATACATAGTGCTAAACTAACAGAGATAACAAGAATGATTTAGAAAGAAAAGGTCTTGGCTAACTTGATGCTTCAGGAGGCTGCAGACAAAGCTGATAAAACACAGCATAATTTATTTGGATCTTCAGAACGTTTTGACAAAGTTCCATACTACTGGTCTCTGTTTAAGCTAAAAGTTGCCAGGATCTAGGGAAGTACATGGGAGTGGATAAAGTGCTGATGGAAAAACAGAAAACAGAGAAGCTATGTTAGATTGTGGAAAACTAGATTTACTGGGGCCCGACAGGGGTCAAAATTTAGGCCTCTACTGTTCATGATCTATAAAAATGATATAGGCTAGTAAAATATGCTGACAGCACAGTGTGGAAGGAACCATGAACCTACAACGTAAAGCTAGAAAAATTCAAAAGTGTTTTTTGCTTAGCTTGCTTGTTTTCATTGCTCAAAAAGCACTAATAATCTCCTTTGCACTAGCTCGTCAACACAAATGTATTTTAAGAATGCCTAAGCTATAAGGTAAATAAAGAGAGGCCAGAGGAAAAAAAAAAAGGTCTTTTGGCTCATATGCAAATACTACATTAGTGTGCCTTAAAGTCCTGCATTGCTTGGGGTGTTGCCAAATATCAAAGATAGAACCCCAGGTATGACATGAGCGAATTCCCTGGGTTTATGCCCTTGTTCTTAAAGAGTTCATGACTCAGTAGTGTTAATATAAGAGCAGGAAACAGAGCTTTGCAGTTATAGAGATAACCTCAATGACAAGAGAAAAATCAAAATTGTTCTACTGTTTTTTAGGCATTCTTTCAGGATCCCTTAAAATGCGAACACTTACTGTTAACACTACGTTTGACTTCAGTGGCGGACTATGAACAGTAGCTGTGCAAAAGGTGAGTTCTTTGCCACTGCTGGTTGATCCATGAGGCAAAGTAGTAAGAGGAGATAGACTTACGTTGGAGTTAACAACACTGATTTCTCTGTCCTCATAGGCAAAGAAATATGTTTTGTGAAATGGTAATGACAATGCTTTCTTTTTCCAACCCATAAATTGTTAAGATTTTTTGGGGCATGGATCATCTCTTCTGGAGTTTGTATTTTTGTTTAAGTTAGGAGAGATCTTTATATTTGTAGAGCCTTAAAGTTTGGTTCAGGATTCTGGTTCTTCTAGTTGATAGATGGAAATTTTTTAAAGAAAGGACTTGGAAACGGTGCTGGCATTGGTGGTTTCTGCATTTTTGTAGGCATAATACTATTATCTGAAGCTGAGAGTTACCACGTAATAAACAAATTACATTTATTAATAAAATATTCATAACTAAATTAGAATCCATCAAGCAAGTAGATTGGAAATAGAAATGTATCAAGGATTGTACGCAAGTTTTTGTTTCAAATGTATTTGAATGAAGAATTTAGGTTTTTCCCTGCTGTCTTTTTAAAATTATATTTTGTAAAACAGACATTTTTCTAATAATAACAATTGCTGAAAAGAGTTTTCAATACTGGGGTACTATAGAGTGTTTTTCACATTGTGGGACTTCTCAAACTGTCATTTGCTGCAAAATCCCACAGTTGTGTGAGTGGTCCCATTGAATACAACATTATTTGACACTGAGGAGGGGAACACAACCTCTATATGAAAAGAGGAATGTATGGCAGTGATTTAACATTTTAATACTGAAGCTTTTAAAATTGCAACCAAAATATACTAAGCGTGCTTTTGATTGAATATTCTCATTGGAAAAAAAGATTTTCTGACTAACTCTATACCTAAGACTGTGCTGAGGTTCATCTGACCATTAACGTTCCTAGGATAAGTATCAGGGAGCAGCATCTTCCATATTCAACTTAAGAAATCTGTCTACAACCCAAAGTAAATGCAGTTTTCTTAGGCTAATGTGCTGAAGTTCAATAAAATAGAATATGACAATATGTAAATAAAAATTTGAAAACAAATCCTCATTATATTTGATAAGATACTACACAGCTACACTGCTATTAGAATTACCAGTATGGTACAATTCTACTGGTTGGACCTGCATAACCTCTGTCCACATACTTAAACTTTTTTTTCTGCACTCACATTACGGTTTTCCAATGCTCAAGCCAGTATCCCCCTACAGCTATCCCTACAGAGGTAACACACTGGAACACAATTTTCCCATGTACCTGTGGTCAGTAATATCTTGGTTAAGTAGCCCCAAGACAATGGAAACATCAGTGAGAAAAAGTCTATTATTTTGCTAATAGTGAGTAGAAATCCTGCTCTGAATAAATGCAGTATTAAAATCTATACTGAAAGAATGCACTTCACATGTGAATTATTAATTTCCTTAGCTCAGCTATGATTCTCTCTGAAATACTGTGCTGAAGTGATGTGTATAATATTTTCAAATGAGAAGCATACATTTTAGATTGTGAAATACCACAACAAAGAACTATCTAATAATATTTTTACAGGGTATGGAGAACAGAAAAAGATTCAAACCATGATTAACAGAGCCAGATCCAGATCCATAAAGAGAATCAAATAAGGTTCTAATTATATTTAAAAGATTCGATATTATCTTGTAAAAGTTGTGATGAAGGAGAAACAGCCCAAACAGAATAGACAGCAAGCCCATCAGGTGTCATAGATGCCAAGTCTTTCAAAGTCTTAATGGCATCCAAAATAAATCTATTTTTAATAGAAATTTTTCTCCTCAATATTCTGGAGTAAGACAGGAACATTATCCTCTGAACTGAACGTAAATGAAAGAAGGATAGCTGAGGTGTTCGTGACTTACATGACCTTGTTTGGATGATAAAAATTTAATACTGGTGAAAGGGTTGGCCGGTTGGATCCATTTATAACGCTGGATAATTTCTTGCATCCTTAATTGGCATGATCATCCAAACCAATACTTCTGAAACCTTTTCTTTAAAGGTAAGAAGAAGCCTAATTTTTTAATTCCACAAATCAATGTAAGGCTTCAGACTTTGGTCTGGGATCTACTAAAGTAACACAGTCTCAGGAAAGCCTGATATTTTTAATTTCATTACAAGAATAATAATTAGAATCTCTGGAAAAACTAAAGCAACAAATCAGAATATTGGGCATGGAAAAGCTTATTCATGCCTGAGACTGAGGCTTTACATCTTAGACCTAGTATGGGACCTGTGTGCCAAACGGTTTTTATGGTTTTACAGCTATATCAATTGGTCTAAGAAAATGTAACCTATAAATCTTACCATGTTTATATCCTGTGATGAATTTTATTAGTATTAATTTGTCCCAATCAATTCAAATCTAGTTGCTATCCTGTCTGTCATTGTCACTCATGTCTAGCAAAAATGTCATACACGGAAGAGGAATCCAGGTGTGTATGTGCAGGATCTTCGTTTTCTTGCTACATTTCTTCTCCATTACTGTAATGATCTTAATCGTCTTCAAGTAAGCTTATTGTGCCACAAAACTCTGCAGTGGGAGGAATGATGTAATATCTATTACATAATTTGAATTTTTAAGGGACTAGATGAGTCAAGGATACTCAGATTCTCACAGGCTGAAGCTGTAAATTTGAACAAATCTGCTTCATGTTTCATGTTAGAGGATTTACAATTTGCCTTTGACATATTAAGAATGCAGAAAGAAACCTGTGTAACTGTTTAAAGAAAAACAGTGAAAAGGGAATAAGCTTGTTCTCAAGAGCAAAGATAGAGTTATACACAAACTCTCTGCCAAATCAAAGCAACTTTTCAAACTTTCTTCCCTGCAGCTGTGTTTTTGAGTCCCTCTTCCTCTGCTAAGCAATGTTTTCTTTTCCTCGGCATGAAAAAGCTCCAAATTTCAATCTCCTTTCTTTTGTTACACAGAAGACTTCATTCTACTGGTGGGACCCTTTCCCAAAGGAAGACTTCTAGCCAGTTTTGGTGATGACAAAATGTATCAATTTAACCTTGAAGTAGATGGAACAGACAACCTTGACTTTTTAACTAATATTCACATTTATTAGTTTAGAACAGCTTAGATGGTAAGTCCTTTTCTCCTACCAGCGAAAATGAAATAATACCCATCCAAAGAAGGAACTTCGAAAAAATTCATCCATCAAGCTGAAAACCTCACTCAGATGCTGTAATAGTATATTTGCCACCAATTTATATGTGATTCTTTCATCTCAATAACGACAGGCAGAAAAATAGAATTATATGTTTTGTTTTAAAATACCTTCAAATATTTCAAACAGAAATAGTAATTTGCTGAATTCTAAGATCATAAAGCAATAATACTGAACAATACTCAGTGACTAATGTCTTACATATGAATTTTTTTCAATTATATCGGCATAAAACTTAAATAATAAAATGGGTTTTTTGTCCACTACTTGTCTTCCAATTGAGCAGAGAATTTTCTCAAGTGAGTTCTACTTCTGTCTTTGTGCATTATGTGGTATTCATAGAGCTCGGACTGGAGTGAATACTTTGGTATACAACTAGATGACAAATATATGTATAAAGGTAGCAGTGATACACCATTCCCTTAAAAAAAAAAAAATCAAAACCCTACACCACCGTACTCCCTCTACCCATTCAAAATTGGCATTAAATGCCCTTAACTAACCTCCTCTGGTGAACCACTGGACCTGTCTTCAGTCTAAGGAACCTGTCACAGGTGCATGAATCTGCAGGTTAAAACTGAAATTAACTGAGAATCCAGTCCTGGGACAGCTGAGATGTTTATTCATCTACAGTAAGACAGTGGAAAATAAATAAGAAATACAGTTTCTATTCTCCACAAGGAAAGCTCTTCAGCAGTCTGTTGAGACTTGTCTCAATCTCATGAGGTTGGAGACGTTCAAATCTGTCTTATAGATAAAAACACACACTGAGGCCAACCTGGTTTTAGGCAGTGTTTGATGGAGATGGTAGTTTTTTGGTGTTACTAACCCGAAGATTAAAATAGCAGCTTTAAAATGTACTGTGCTGTTCACCTTAGGAATCTAAACTGAGCTCAGTAACCAAAATTCATGAGTGTAAATTCAGTGTCCGGTCACAAACAAAAGTAGGGTACACCCCCAGGAGAACTCACAGTAATAACTCAGATAGATGACGTTAAGGTAGAGTGAATGTCTCCCCTTGAAGCAAAACACAGTCCTTTATGGAACATTTAAGACCTTAAATCCTCCCTAAAGAATAGCAAAACAGAAATATGAGCTATTAAAGAAGTTGTTTATTTATTTGAGTCTGACAATAGATTTTTTTAATGTTGTATTTCTTAAGCTGTGACCTTTGGTAAATGAAACAGGTTTTCTTATGGCATAGCATAAATCACAATTCTTCCTTTCCTAAGAAAAACACCTGTGTGATCTGATTACTTTCAACAGCCATAGTGATGCTGGGATTCATAAATGATCATCTATTATTTCAGATCACTTGAGCAAACAAACTTGCAAGGAATATATTAGAGTGATGTATCTTTAAAACTAGTGGCATGAGATAATCAAAGTCAAATGCCACAAAATCAACTGATATTCTTACGTGGGCCTAGGATCCAATAAGAGTCAGCTCAGAAAAGTCAACAGGTTATAGCTGTTAACTGATCTGCTGGTCTTCACTTCCAAAGGGGCAGAAAAATGTACCCTTTAAGACAATATTTATTTGAAAGCAACTGCAGCTTCAATTAGCAGCATTTAAGGAATGAAATTAACAACATTAATTTTTTTATATCAATTGATTGCATTTAATCAACTGAAAACAAATGTCCTCAGTATATGATCCTTTGGCAAGATTAATAACACTTTTATTATCTTACTAACATAGACTAAAAAGAAAAACATAACAACATTGAAGGAAGGCTCAGAGTTGTTGAGGTCTCTTAGCTTCTCTTTTCAGCCTAAAGCCCAAACTTTTTACTTGGGCTTGGCTTTGCAATATAAGCTTAGAGATGGCTTTTGTTCTTTATGATGTAAATAATTCTAGTGAAGGTAAAATATTGTGAGTATCTGCAGAAGCACCACGTGTTCATCCCTCTTGGAAAATATTCTGGAATCTGTGTGTGAGTACTTCACTCTTGACCAAATGTGTTGCAATCCACATGTTCTTTATTCTAAATTGGTGTGTATTATTTGTCATCAACGTAGCACTCTTAAAGCTCCTCACAGTGCTTTGTTTTAATTTTATAAAGGCCCAAACTCATTAATTGTTGATCATATGACAGTTTTTGTTTCTTTGGATTTTTTTGTACTTCTGAGACTGTTACAACCTTTCAGTCTGCTGACACCTGTGCTATAAGCAATGACCCCCACAAAACAAACAAAAAAAGACAATTCTTCTCCCTGGTAAGCACATATTATTGAATCATTATTAGAAAGGGGTTGTGTTTGCTGAAACTTGAGGCCCAGAACACATTCAGGACCCATTCCAACTTTTCTCCGCTGCTCCTGTGATCAGTCTGGACTCATATCCCATGCTACATCGCAGCATGTAATACCAGATATTTGCACTTTTGGAAAGGTCACTGAGCTGTCATACAACTCTGCAACAACAGAAGATACAGCAGAAATGGTTGAGCCATGCATAATGTGAGGAACCAGCCATTCTTAAAATAAGCATGAGTTATGGTGAGCCTTGAAGTGCAGAGAGACTTGAGGTTTTCTCTTCACGATGCTGGCTGGGTTACCTCAAAGATTTCTTTGATAGTACTCCAATGTGTGCAGCCAGTGAATTTTGCCTCAAGCTGCCTTTGAAGGCTTCTTCCTACTTGGATCAAGATGTCAAAATGTCTTCAGTTCCTTTGACTCAGCTCCTGATTTAAGCAGTGCTTGGCATACCTCCAGAATAAGATTAACTCCTGCTTCTTTTCTGACTGTATTTTGCAGAGTTACTGGTACCTGGGCCACTGTCTCTAATTTTAAAGAGCAATGTGAAAATACAGCAAGCAGTGAAAACATCAGGAAGCCAGCTTCACTGACAGCTGGATTTTACTGGATTCTGTAGGTACTGAGATCAAATTAAAAAACTAATTTTCATGTCTTTAGCTTCAAATCAAAGTTCACATCATGCCTGCAGTTTATACACAATTTCAGATATGAAATGAGTCAAAGATGTCCTTATGTCTTGTCAAGAGAACTTCCCTGTGGAACCCTGCCTAATTGTCTCATACAGTCAGAGTGTCTCTCTCTTCCTGAAGCCTTATCAGGCAAGGGAAGCCACATCCTGATCCCATCTCACTCACAAAAGTACTTCGTCTTCTCACATGATAAGCACGGACTATAGCACAAAAGTAACCTCCTGGTTCAGCAGATTGTCATGATCCGCCCTGTCTACAGCTCTATTAAGCTTACCAAGTTTTTTTTGAAAAAAACTGAATTTGGTGTCTCCCTGGACTCTTACTGAAACATAAGACACGAAGAAGTGAGGGAAGAATGCTTTAATTAGGCTTGTAGTTCACTACACCTTTCATATCTTTCCCTCTGGACAAATCCTGTAGGACTTACCAAATGCTCAAATTTAGAGGAAAGATTGTAAAACCAGGATTTTTCAAAACCTTAGGGTTACTCACTGAGGGCATCTCTCTTTCTTCCACTGACCAAGAAGTGCACTACAATGCCATAGTATGCTACTGTAAATGCTGTTTTCCAGATGAGATACAAAATCAGATTTTTACCAACTATGGTCATTACAACAGCCTTGTCACTGCTGGAAGATAATTCCAGTTTGGACAGTTACATTCCTTTTGGGTATGGGGTAAATTAAACCAGTCTCAAACTAGGATTATTCTATGCTGATATGTTTATTTTATGTTTCATGTCACAAATCAAACAAGATAAAATGTAGCCTTAAATAGTGTTTGGAACATGATACCATCCACAGGTCTCTTGGGAAGTCCTCTGGGGAATATTTCTTTAGACAAAGCCTTGCTGGGGACAAAGCTTGCACAGAAATTTATCCTGCAGAAAAAGGTTTTGTTATCCCTGTCTTTCTGAGATACTAGGATTTTTTTTCAATTGTGAATACATCAATGAAACGACATCTTTTTCTGGATCATGATAAGCACACCCCCTTAAGAAACTTGTTCTATATGTTTTCTCAGTTATTCTGATTCTACTTTGCTTTCCTAAAATATCTCTTATCATGTGCAGGCAAATTTTGCTTGCACAAAACATCTTGCAGTCCTCCCAGAATGCATTTCAATAGTGAATGAGGGCTCTCTGTGTGTTTAAAGCCAGATTCCCTCAGCTACATTTGGAATTTCCTCCCAAACCACAAAAAGAGAAACAACTAACAAATGACATTTATGGCACAATGTATAACACACACCAGATATATATGACATTTTTTATTTGGACTTTTCTAGCTAAACAGAAGCAAACAAATGTTTTATGAAATTCTCTATGGTTGCTATGGTTATTCCTATCTTAATATCCACAGCCAAAAGGATTATCTCAGGGCAAGACCTTAGGTCAGTGAATGCCCTTATTTAAAAAGTAAGGTCATTTAGGAAAAAAAAATAAAGACTAAGAGACACAATAATATTTGATAATAATTGCTGTATTCTTGGCTGAATTACTTTGCAGCTGAACATCATACTTCTGCTCCCAGCACTATTCTCCTCTAACCTTCCAGAATGGTGAGTGTACCAGTTCCAGATACACTCCTTATGCGGAAATTTGCACTCTAGCTGTTCTGGTTTTCAAGAACTTTTGACCCAGTTTCTACCTGGAACTTCATCGCCTTTTCGCTGTGTTTGAGTATTTGCAGGCATTTGGGGCAACAGTTTATGTACTCAGAAAATACCTTGTACAAGCAATGCAAAATGGGGACTGAATCCACTACGAAAGATGGAAATGGAAAACAGGAAACAAAGGAGATTTATAAATGTATACAGGCAGATTTCCATATACTCAAGATACTTCTACCACAATCTGTATCATGATTTGGAGCTGACATCAAAATCCCCTTTCTTTATTCTAATGCAACAATATCTTATTGCTTGAATTTCAAGTCAAAATTCTGGTGGTGATTTCAGTAAGAAATAATTCTAAGTTTGCTATTTAGTTAAACACGAAGTCAAATTTAAACTGTGCAAAATCAAGCAAGAATGTATTTCTGAAGTTTCTATTCGGGTTCTTTTAGTGTTTTGTGCCCAAAAGTACTCCAGAAAAATCTTTATTTATATAATAAAAAATTAGTCATAATCCAGCTGCCACTTGCACCAAAGGCAATTATTTTAGTTGGAAATGTAAAGGAATGGACCTGAAACCAAAATCCAGTTAAATAAACTTCTAAATGTCGGGAAATTCCCTTCCTGCCACTTTGATATCAGCCATATGTTTGATGGTTTGTTGTACCTGAAAAAGAAAAATATCAGGAAAAACAAGGCGAGTGAGTTGGTAACTAGCTGATATACAAGCTCTGAAAGACTACTGGGGAACGGAAAGGGGATTTTGTAATTTTCTTTTAAAGGAAAAAGACAAATGAGGAACAGATAGTGCAAAATGATTTGTTCCTACACGGTGCAATCTCTCAGCGACTCATCTTCCTTCTATGTTACTTGAGTGAAGCAAAGCCTTTGTGTGAGTTTCCAAGGCGAGAAGCAGAGGGGCAAGGAGGAGTAACACTTGTGTTCAAACTGAATCCAGTGGCATTTCAGGGACAAGAAAAAACATAGAGCACAGTCGTGGTAGTGATTAAGAAAATAATAACCCCCAACCCAAGTCACGACACATGCTTCCCATATGTTTTCCCTGGGAATTTGCCAGATATGGCAGGATCTGGTGACATTGCTGTAGAGCAATTCAAGGCCTGGAGAAGCCTTCCTGCCCTCAATACAGTTGTGGTGGGGTAGGGTAGGGTAGGGTAGGGCACAGAAAGGAGTGACTGCTTCTTGTTTGATTTCCCACTGAAAGGAGAAGCATTAAATAAAGCTGGCAAAAAGAACTCCCAACAGCACTCCGTCAGAGTATTTCTGCTAGAGTTGAAAAACTGGTGGAAAAAATGTCCTCTTCTCTGAAATTTGGCCTTAAAAAGATAGGAAAAGGGAGAGTCTGGTTCAGCATGTTCATTCGGCTCTCAAGTGTACTTTTGAAACGAGTATCCCTTTTTTCCCACTTACCACACTCCGGTTCACATCACGGAGCGGTCTCTGAGCGAGTGAACTGGATTCCTTTCAGATTAAATTCAACTGGAAGATGTGCTCCAGAAGCACAGCTAATGCACTCCAAACAGTTTCAAATGTTTAAGCCATGGGAACAGACTGGAGCTAGTGTGAATCAAAACCCCCGAAAGCGTGTCTAGTACAGATGTCAGGTCCTCAACACCAACAGCTTCTCACTGCAGACCCACTCCTGGGCTGCACGACTTGCTCATGTGGACACAGCCAGAGCCTCCCGCTACAGCTTTCCAGAACAAGCTGTTTTGATTTTAGAGTGACTCTTTTCTTGATTTGTTTTTAATATATAGTATATTATATAATGCAAAACTCAAAACTGTAATACAATGCTTTGACTGACCTCAAACCATTCTCATTGTCTTTCATGGAGTCCTTTGAAATAACTAGGTTTTTCTTTCCAAATGTGAATGAGAACAAATTGTGAAATCTGAAAATCCTTTGCAATTCTAAATTCCTGTGTTCCATAAAGCTGCACAAGAGACCTGGATTTCCATGTAAATTATTACCTTTTTGCTTTAAACCTCTGAAACATTCAGGCCCCACTCAATCTGATGGTCAGACTGCCATGTGCAATTATAAATGATGGGAAGAGGCTGCTCTTCCCTGTGGTGTTCCCTACAGGACAGACCATACTTTATAGATTTCGTCCCTTCTGCAGCCCCCAGTCTATCCTGTTCCCATAGAGGGAGCAGCTTTTGCACAGTTAAACTCTGCAGGTTACTGCTTATAGGCTGGCAGTCTGAGCTGAGTATTTGTGAAGGGAAATTCCTGTCTCACACCTATAAGAGATGACTACTTCAGCCATGAACCCAGCTCTTCACTAGGCAGCATGTTCCCAAAACTGCCTTAATTAGAAAAAAAAGAAATAAAGAGGTTACTTACAATGGCACAAACAATGCTTTAAAGATTTGAGAGTGCTCTAATTGCCTACATTGCTGTCTCTTTAAGCCAAGGAATGGACCCATGCACACATCTGGTAGTCAAAACTAAATGGAACCAGCTGAGAGAATACCCTCTAGAAATTAAATTGTACAGAAGATGGCTAAGCCAGAAGGACTTAAGTGAAAGGCTCTTTTTAATAACTCCCTTGCTTTGCACTCATGCCTTTTGTTTACTTTGTTTATTTTTGTAATAAGCAAAAACAAATTAAAATGTCCCAGTTGTTAACATTTAGCAAAATGCGTTCACTGTGCATTTAGGAGTGCATTTTCCATCCCATTTCACAATCAGGACGTCATTCATGGCCAGCAGTGCTGCTCTGGAATGTTGGCCTGCAGCTTTATGAATTGATTTTAAAATGTAATGGAAATATACTGTATGTGCACAGTAGCCAACTCTTCCAATGTTAATAACTGGGACATTTTCATTTGGTTTTTGTTTATTAAAAAAGGCCTAGTCCTAGGAATAGCCATTTGAGTTGTGTTGAAACTGCCTGTAACTGCCTGCTTGTGGAGCTTTCTTTAGCATGGCTCAGGCCACACGCAGCCTCCTTTGGCTTGTTTCATAAACTGCCAAACCATGCGGAGAGATGGGATGATGTCTTGCTTTCATTTTGCTAACAAACACATCCTCTACACAAAGCTTTTTGTCAAGTTGGTAGTTTCTCCCCTTTCTGCCTGAATTTATAAACCAGATTTTTTTCTAAGTTGAAAGCTGCAAGCAACAGCCCAGTTCAGCCCCTCTCCAACTCCAAAACAATTCTAACCAAAGTCAATAGAAACTACAAAACTAAGCATCCAAAAATGTACTTGTTGTACAGATACATTAGAAAATTTTTCATCAAGACCTCTGTAAAATGTTAGTATTCATTGGTAATTCAGGTACTTAATAATGCAAAACATCAGAGAGTGGAAAATAGCATATTTTGAGCAATTATAACTGATAAGAGACAGATATGTAACTGGAAATAGCAAATTAACCCTTTCAGACTCTCTTGTGCAAAGAAAATATAAAGAAAGAAATTTACCACTGATGTTACCTCTGGAAAGGGAGCTGATTCTATGTGATTCATAATAGTATCCTGCCACAGTATTCACAGCCTACAGTACAGTCAAATTTTCTTTCAAAGAAGTAGTGTAAGTACTACAGGGAAGTGTAAAGTTAAATATTCCCATCGTGAGTTTGATGTTTGAACCGGAACAGCACCATTCAGGGAACCAATGATTTTAATGCAATCCTTCCCAATGTTTACACTGTTCAGGTATTCGTTCTTCATATTGATGCATAACTTTTCTAAAACTTCAAACCATCTAACAAACACATCCTGATTAGCTGATACTCAGCATTGTGCATTTTTTTGTCCCTGGTAACTATTCACATTGAGACAAAATGCCTGTTTATATTTTCTCCTTATTACTGATGTTTATTTACAGCACTGCTGCTGTTCAAAGACATGATGGATATAGGTCAAGCCTGGCTTGCACTGTGCCCCTGTACAGACTAGGCAAACATTGCAGTCCTGTCCTTGTGAACTCAGTTTGGCTGTAATAAAAGTGGGAAAAGTGTTTTGAATGAACAAGTCGCTGGGTACCACGTACTCGACATCCCAGATTTATTGTGCTGAATATTCTATCCCGAATTCACAGAATCACAGAACGGTTTAGGTTGGAAAGGACCTAAAAGATCATCTAGTTCCAGCCCATCTGTTGTGGGCAGGGACAGCTTCCATGAGACCAGGTCCCTTAAAGACCTATCCCAGCTTGGCCTGGAACACTTCCAGGGATCGGACATCTACAACTTCTCTGGCTAACCTGTTCCAGTGCTTCACCACCTTCAGAGTAAATAACTTCTTAATATCCAATCTAAACCTACACTCTTTTAGTTTAAAGCCACTCCCACCTGTCCTATCACTATGTGCCCTTCAGGTTTCTCAAAGGTTCTAGTGCAAAATCTTAGGTCTTTTAAACTAATTTTAATTAGGCTACAGCTAGGAAAAGGTAGTGGGTGGTATAATAATACAAATAATTATTTTTATTGGTGGATTTTAAGAAGTGGGGAAAAAAAAAGATTAAAAATAGACCCTAATAAATAAGGACATCAGCCCACAAGGGACCTCTTGCTGACACCCTGAGTATCACAGGAATCTGAATATGTAATCCTTTCCCTTTATGACTTACTGGTAGTTGCACTGAGAGTACCCAGGGAACCACTCACATGTCCTTTGGAGAATGTTTAGCTCTGCTTCTTAAAAAAAATCCAAACAAAACTCCATGTTTCAATCTGGTGGAAGGACTTCATAGGAAATCCCAGCTGTGGAACAGCAGCTCTCAACCTCTGGAGGGCTTGCAAAAGTTCACTTTGAGCTACCTCACTTCAGGCCTTGCAGTCTTGAGACCAACATAAAGCAAAGCTTCTGATGGGGTGTGTATAAGTCCAAGTCTCTCAACCCCAATGACTCTGCTCTCCCATTGGTGCTGGGCAGCATGCAGCAAAGGAGAAAATAACACAAGCTGCCAGTCCAAGAGGGAGCAGAGTTATAAAATCAGACTCTAAAACCTTGTTTGCAGCAGTGCTTCAAACATAGTGTTGCATACATAGATGGGGGACAAAATCCACTTGCCCTACAGACAAAGGCTTGCAGGAGATAGGATGTACTATTGAGGAAAGAAAATCACCTATCACATGCTCCTTTTGCCAGTGATGCTATTGCTTAAAGCAGAATACTTGCCCTACTGACCTTGCAGTCTTAATGAGATTAATTCCCTGGGGCTGCTAGTGGGGAATTTGCAACATTTAACCATTATTCTATTCTTTTCTTCTTTGAAAACACAACAGATATCTCAGAGCACTTCTCTGTCCTATTCCTTACTATTGCTGTGGCTCTATGCCAGCAAAAAATAGTGCTTCAGCCTCTCATTGTGATCCTGCGCCAAGTACAGCAATATGAAGGAAGCATCAACATAATCAGCACAATGTAGTGTCTCTGAGCCAGCAGGGATATGTCACAGCTTTATGTAGAATTCCCTATCTTTTTATTTTATTATAGAGACCACAGACTGGGATATTATGGGTCACTCAAAGGTCATGTTACAAAAAGCAGCTTCTTTTTGGAAAGATGAACCCCTTTTTAGTATGCCATTAGATTATTTTCCTTCTCTCAGTTGACTGCATGAAGGTGCAGAATGAATGTTTGTTTTCAGAATTCCTTAAAAATCTTCTCTTCTTCCTGTACTTTTTCCCTTTGTCACCTGTTTGGAAAGAGGAACTTCTGCAGTTTAGAAAAAGATTTACCTCCCCCGCCCCGCCAATGTAGCAGTCTTAGGCTTCTCTGTTAACCAGCAACCCCAGTGAAAAGCAGTAAGTCTTGGACCCCTATGTGCCTAAATTACATGTATATATCAGATTTGTGCTTCCAAGTCATGCCTCTGTGTGTGAAACTTTTATACTTACTGTAACATTTAAATTCCATTAAAGAGGATTTATCTCAATAGTTCCCTTTTTCTTGTCTCTCAATAACACTCATGCTCTAATACTGCATGAAACGGTACCCACAGACTCTCATCTCCACCAAAAGCCAATGGAATTTAGTTACTGAAATTTTTTGCATTAAGAGAATTCATTGTGTGAGACCTGGAGCTACAATCACTAGGGTCCGAATCGGTGACCAAGGTTTCTGTCTCAACTTTAAAATAAAAGTCAGAGATAGCATGATGGTCTCTGTTTCTGAGTTAATGATGGATGACATAGACACATCGCTGTAGTGCTATGGTTCTAAATTTACATTGTATGAAATGATAATGCAGCTACTTGTCTAGATACTCGTTCTCTAGATGTCTACTCTACATCTAGAGAAAAAGTCCTGCGAGAAGAGGCTGAGGGAGCTGGGATTGCTTAGTCTGGAAAAAAAGGGATCTCAGGGCAGACCTTACTGCTTTTGACAACTCCCTGAAAGGAGGGTGTAGTAGGGTGGGGCCAGCATCTTCTCCCAAATAACAAGTGATAGGACAAGAGAAAATGGACTCAACCTACCCAGGGGAGGTCTAATTTGGACATTAAGAAAAATTTCTTCACTGAAAGGTTTGTCACGCATTGGAACAGGCTGCCCAGGCAAGTGGTAAAGGCACCAGTCCTGGAGACATTTAAAACACATGTAGATGTGATGCTTAGGGACATGGTTTAGAGGTAGATACAGCAGTTTCAGGTTTGCAGTTGGACTCAATGATCTTAAGGGTCTTTCCCAACCCAAATATATGATTGTACTGTGGCTACATCACTCATACTTCTCTTGATACTGCATTTTTACATCTCTGCACTCTTCCTGGCCCAGTCCTCTGCTCTCTTTGCTGGCTGTTCATATGGCTATAACACTCTCCTTCTTCGCTTCAGTTCCTCTCGTTAGAGCTGGGACAACGCTCTCTCACTTTTTGCTCTAACAGCACAGAAGACCAGCAATAGTGGCAACTTATCAGAAGTGAAATTATATTTGACTGACTTCAGTGGCTTGGTGGAAAAAGACAGAAAAATGGATGTTATTTCTCTTGAATCTGGGAGTGACTTTGACACAGACTTCCAGAGCATGACAATAACCAAACCAGTGAAAGACGGATGGTGTAAATGGATGATCATGCACATGAAAGATTGGTTGTACCACCACTCAAAGGGTTGTGATTAGTGGAATGAAGTCCACCTGGTGGTGGTTACTGGTCGTGTCCCACAGGGATTGATATTGGGCCCAGAAATTTTTAATGCTTTAGTTATGGAGCTCACTGTAGTGGGGTATATCTTTAGGTAATTTACAGTCTTTATCAAATTGGGAGGAACAGAGTTGCCAGTCAGAAGAACTTCAACAGAGAATGTTCTCACTAGACCCTCAAGAAGTTCAAAATAGCCAAATAAAAAATCCCGCATTTGGGATGAGTTCACACCATGCAACAGTGCAGGCTGAAGGCCAGTTGGAGAGAAAGCAGCTTTGCAGAAAAAAGACCTGGACTTCTTGATGGACAGCAGGTTGAAGATGAGCCAGCGGTGCTCATGTGCTCATTCCCTACTGGGAATGGTCCCTGGATCGTGCCAACTTCTGAACCATGTTTGGACATTGTTTGAGAGAACACTAGCTAGCAAAATTGTTAAACATGCCAAGGGCACTTTGCAGTGTAAGTGTACAGTGATTATGTGTCAGGGCCTGGGAGTGATGCCTGTCAGCATTTAGTTTATTAGTGTACAACTAACCTGTAAATCTGTGAGTTAAGAGAGAGGGAGAATGTTAACATGAGATTCCCATCCCACAACTAGAAACACAAGAGAGATGTGTATTTCAAGGGTATTTCACCCTTGTTCAAAAGGTTTAAGGGTAATGCTCACACCACGAGATCTAGTGATACTTTGGCATCATGGAAAAGCCAGGCAGTACCACCCAGCACCAACTTGAACCATGGGCCAATACTTCCTCAAAGTTTCACTTTTCCATTTTTGCTGACTTTAAATATCAAATTCTTCCTTTGCTCTAAGTCTATTCCTGTCCCAGCACATTTTGTGTCCCTTTTTTTAGTCCAACCTACAAATAATGTGTGGATGTGTTTTTGAAAAACTGCTTGGTATGTTCAAAACGTCCAGAAGTGTAACATTCTTTTTATTAATGAAAGATCCTGGAACTACTGTACAAGAACTTACATGTGGGTCTTGAATGGCAACAGTATTGCAGGACTGTCCATCAAGGATCTATGCATGCCTGGGAGTCTTGGATATGGACATTTGCACCATGAAACTCAGTCATGGGATAGTCAAAGTCTTCTAAATAGCCTCAGACTTCACACTTTTTCTCAACAAACCTAAAGTTTTGTCGGGACTCATTGAATTTAGACAATATATGGCAAAATCTGGTGTCATCTGAGAAATCCCCCTGCTGCCCAGTGACCTCTCCTTCTGCCCAAGGATACAGCTGGGACAAACTGTCCCTCTTCCTCCCCCTCAGGTGGGCCCCACTTTTCCCTTCTGTTCTTGGGAATAAGGCTGCTCTGTTCTGAAACATATGACTAATCATGCGCAAGTGCCCCTAAACTATTACAATATATATTAATTTAAACGGGAATGAGATTAGGTTTACAAGCTATCCCATCCCCCATCACATATTTGTTACAATTTCCTGCTATTGTTGTAGATTTCTTTTATGAAGCAATAGAAAACTTTGATGTAGAATTAACTGAACCTGTTTTACATATTCAGTTTTTGTTGGCAGTGGTTTTATGCTCCTGGCTTCGGTCTCAATGCACTACGTACACCGAATGGGAATTTTCAAACATTAATACATACATTTTAAATAAGGAAGAAAATATAAACTCTAAGCCCACCTACTGCTTGTATGGCAACACTTAATAGGGTAATTTCTTAACATGCAGGAGCATGGACTTAATTATAAAGGTACTGCAAATCCTCTAGTGCTCTATGGTTGGTTTTACATGCACACACATACACACACATTTATGTATGTACAGAAGCTTCTGTAGTGAGTGAGAAAGAGCTAAATTTAGGCCAGATGCTTGCCCTCAGAAAAAAAAGATAAGCAAACTCTGTATAGGTATTAGAAATGAAGATGGTTAGAAATATATTTTTATCTTTTAAAAAATATGAAATATTGAAAATTTAAAAATTCCTTAGCCTCAAAAAATCAAACCTTTCTTCATGGCTTCCTGCTTTCCTACATTCCTTCTTGCCAGCCTGCTCACCTATGTATCTTCTTAGCTCTCCACCTTCCTATTTTTTTTCTTCCAGTGGAATAATTAGACAAAAGAGAGATCACAGAAAATAGTATAAAAGATAAAAATCTATCATCTTTGTTTCTTTCATTTTGTTTTGACAAAGTGCACAAAAAGATTTATTTCCTAAGGTACTAAGATTTAAAAGTTCTTCATACTTTCAGACTAAAAAGTATAGATATTCATTCACAGGTTTGTAGTTTTGTCAACTGAACAAAGGAAAAATGGGGATAGGAAAACAAAATCAGGTTCCAAAGAAAAAAAATAAACTACCAAGAGTGCATTTTTTTTCCTCTCCTTCACTTTTATTAATAGTTTATTTTTCTTGTTCTTCCTTTAGGAATGGTAGATTATTTGACCCACAAAAAAAATCTGGAAAAGGGGTTTATGTTTTCCTTTTTTTCCAAATTTTTTTCTCAGTGAAAAACAATCATCACAACAATGTCTTTATGAAAATACTAATTCTGAAGATTGCCAGACTGAGGTATAATAAGGCATTGACTCCATTCACTCCAACTGTAATCACTTATTTGACACTTTTGCATCAGGAGTTTAGCTTTCCTAAACTTCCTTTGTAATGAATACAGTAAGATGAGTACTAGCATAAATTGGTACAAATCTGAGATTAACTGAGGTTTTCTGTCATAATAATATATATTTTTATTAGAACTTTTATTTAGCATCTTTTCAACTAAAAAAAACAAAAAAAACCCAATCCTTTTAAAAACGTAATTAAATTGAATTTCTTTTAGAGAAGAAGAGCTAAATAAATGTGGAGTTGGTTAAAATATTTGAATTAGTTAATATAGTTGTGTTGCAGATACTGATTATCACCTATTAGTACAACCCTAACTTTACTTGTGCTACATCATGCTCTAGACAAGCTGCTTTGAAAAAAGATATCTTGAAGTTAATTCTACCAATACCCACTTTTACCTCAGTCGGTGTTAAAAATGAATCAGTACAGAGAAAAAAATCTAGAAAATTATCTGAGACTGAATAAGGAAAAAAGTGATAGTCTAAGATCATATTCCCACATCTTGATAAAAGTTTGCTGTTCTGATGTCAGAAACGGCAGTGTCTGGAGTATACACAGACAAGGAGAATAAGGATGATCCTGTTTATGTGTGAGCTGACCTAAGCTCAACATTTAGGCACAAATTCATCTCCGCAAAATAGCGAAAGTTAAAGTGATTGGAAGACATATTGCAACTGTTTCCATTTTTCTTTCCAAACACTTCCCAAAGAAATAATTGACACAAATGTTGGAATGGGGTTTTCATCACCTTTTGCTTTTTTCAAGTGTAGTGTACTGAAATTATATTAAGAAGGGGACTTATGAGAATGGCAATATTTTTCCTCTCTTTTTTTGCCACCAAAAAGTTTTCATCAAAATGAGAAGTTTTAAAATATTTGACTTGGAAATACTTTGCCTCTTTTAAAAATTATGTAACATTCCTTACATAATACAAAAAAGGTTTGCATCAATTTGTTTCAGGCTCTCACATCTCTGCATATTGCATTATTAAAGTTGGGTAATACCAAAGTAAAATTTCACATAAAAGTTTATTCATAATATTCCTTTTCTTGTGTTCTGTTCCATATTCTGTTGGCAGAGGTGGGGGTGGGGGAGGAAGGGTCGGTCGTTTAATGAAGATTGGGTTTGGGGGAAAGGAAAGGGAAAAACAGAGGAGTTCACCTCATCCCAAAGCAGACATTCAGAATAGCACACTCTGCCAATGGTGGCCTCTGCTCTGTGCTGGCTACGAGGGCAGCCCAATGACTGGCCCAGAGGTGCACATCTGAACCATTGATGTCCGGAGGTGAGCCGAGTCCTGCTCACTGGTCCTGTGGAACAGGAAAAAGAGGAGCTCAGGCTCCCTCTTACACTTCTATTTGTAGCACCAGAGTTTGGAATGACAGAACAAAACTCTTCAGGGTGCTGGTCTAATCGTCTCCATAGCAACTAACAAATCAGAGAATCACAGGATAGTTTGAGTTGGAAGGGACCCAAAAATCACTCAGTTCCAACCCCTCTGCCATGGGCAGGGACACCCTCCACTAGACCAGGTCACTCAGAGCCCCATCCAACACTGCCAGGGATGGGTCATCCACAGCTTCTCTGGGCATGGGTCACATTTCAAATGGGAAAGTTCTGCTACTCAGGTGGAGAACCTGCACATAGATGATGAAACCTGTTGAAAGTGAGGACCCCTCCATCTTTTCCTCAGATGAAAAGTCAGGGGAGCACTCAAGCACAGATTGAACCCAGAGCCTGGCATAGGTTAGCCCTGTCTGAAACTGCTCTCTCTGGAACCTGGGATCTGTAACTCTGAGGTGGTTGAGCTGGATTGTGTCTCTGTAAAACTATGGAAACGTTACTTTATGGGCCCCTTGTTCCCTGAATAAGCATGCAGCTGACATGCCTTTGAAGTACATGCAGCTGCACATATTTACCCCTTTTCTGCCTGATATGCAACAGGAGATTTATATTTCCCTGCTAACTCTGTGCTTTTTTTCTCCCACAGCTCTCATCTCTAATTGTTTCACTATTAATTAATAATATACTACATAGGATTAGGTAATCAGGAAAATTGGCATCATTTACAGCAGTATTTACTACATTTATCTTTGTTTTTATACTTAAATTTCATGTTTCATTCCAAGGTTTTACAGCCACATTTTTATTTCCATGCCTTTGCTAATGAAGACTGTTTGTGGCCAAAATACAGGATAAAATAAAACTTTATGATCTTAACTGCAAGTTGGTGTAGGGTCATTAGATTTGGCAGTCAAGCTATACTTACTTGGAGTTCGATATCCAGTGATTGTTTCCAATTTGATCCACTTGGGCATTCGTAACAATAAAATGTTAAGCTTTCCTATTTTACAATATTGTAAGTTCCAGGGAAGCGTTAAGATTAAATATATGTTCAGTTTTGCCTCCCTTGAATTAATTTTTGGTTTGTTTTCTTTTTTATTTCTCTCACTGCTAGTGAAGCTGCCTTCCTGAGGGATAGAGAAGGAAACTTCGATTTCATGGAACAACACCATTTTGAGCCCTACAGTTAAACAGAGCTGAATCAGATTGGCATGAACATAGCATCTGTATAAGAAAACTTGTGCACTTCTAAACTAGGTCTAACAATTCAAAAAGTGACATTACTTTCCTCAATTAAGCATTGACCCATTACATCAACATAATTTTAGGAAATGAATGATATAATCTTTCAGAGCAGTAAGAATCTGATCACTTGAGTTTTCTAACAGATACATTTGCCCTTTCTTTGTGAAGGGAATTTGTTTGGCTTCTTGGCTTCTGTGTTTTTCTACCAGTCCCTGTATTTACAGCTTTTTCCTTCCACTATATAACGAGATAATCTTTCTTCATTTAGATTTAAATCCTTGGCCTTTTCTTTTGATTTTTACTACCTCCTTGATATTTAGGATTCATTGCAATAATTTACAAATTTAATATTTATAATATCTGATTACTCTGTTTCTAGTTTATTGTACCATTGTCTAGAATTTCACTATCTGTTTCTCTATCAGTCCACAAAAAACACTGTGAAAACAGCTATCAGTATTTAGCTGGCTGTCTAAATACAGATGCCATCTCAATGCATGGCAAGAATTAGAGACTTTAAACACAGGATGAGTTTTTGTGTGTGTAGGTGCAGCTGTTTTTATACTACTATTTTCAAACAAAATGTTTCAAAATTAAGTCAGTGACTGCCAAGTTCAGATAAATTAGAGCTAGAGGTCGACTCCTAACACAGTTCTTTCAAGTCCAACTCAATTTTCTCTATTGAGCAGTAGTAGAACTGCAATATTGTTTTCCCCTTATGTTACTCCGATGCCTCTTATCTGCTTGTGTCCAAATTTAGAAGAATTACTCTAAGAAAGTATGTGGATTTACTAAGCTTATCTTTTTTTTATTCTGTAATATCTGCCATAGAATTCATATATGAGCTATTCTTGCAGGCAGCGTTTTGTCACCAGCAATAGTTAGCATGGCTTGCATATTGTAATAGTCCATTAATGAGCAGTGTGACAGTAAGCTTCTAAAAGTTACCTGTGGTACAATTAAAAAGGATAATTTTGATCCTTAAACTCAGGAGGTGAGCTATGACTGAAACCGACCAGGAACATGTGTTTGCTACAGCGGGTATGAAAGTCAGGACCTGGCTGTATAGTCATGGTCAAATTGTCACATGTGACCTTCTCAGACAAATGATCATGGCAAGCCTGAAAATATGGGTCAGCTGCTTCAATCTGTTATCAGTAACTACCTTCTAATTCAGTATTTAATGCACATATTTATATAAGGGGCAAGTCCTGCCTACGTTTAGGCAAGAAAAAATCCTGTAGAAGTGTTGGGAAAGTTCTTTAAAAAAAAAAAAAATTAAATTCTTGCTTTGATATGAGAATGAGGCTGTCCTGCAGGGATCAGATCAGCTTGCCAACTGACCACAGCTTTGAAGGCCAGCAGCATGCTCTGCACATACTGTGAGCCACTGACTTCATCAGATGAAAGTTTAGTAGTTCTGAATAAACTTAAAAACTGAATCATGAGCTCTGTGTTGACATGAGCTGCTTCCTCTAAACAAATTTTAAAGCTCCTAACCAGGCTTTTTCCTTTTGAGAAATGGTATTTTTGGGGAATTCCAGAAGTTCCTCATCCATTATTCTCCACCCTCCCTAGTTTAAAGCATTTCTGGTACTCTGAGATTGTTCAAGGTTCAGTGAGGATGATGAAGCATAAGCACAATCGAGTTTAATGACTAGCGATTTCGTAGTATTAAAGGGAGATCTTAAAGCCAATCCATTCTTTAAAAGAGTGAGTAAAATGTAGACACATCCTTGACAAGAATACAGGAACTGAAGAGGTTCCCCAAATCATTAAATTATGTGGTTGTATATCAGCCTGTAATATCTTTTTGTCCTAATGACCCTTCATATGAAGATCTCAAGAACTAGAAGATGAGAGAACTCCTTTGATTCACAGATTTATTTCCATCCTTATCAGCCTCCTTACTTTGAATCTTCTGATGGGAGACAAGAGCCATGGGTTCAGATGTCCAAAAGACTAAAGCAAGAGCAGAAATGGCATCCCTCACAGCCTAGCCAAACGTGGAGGTCACTGTGCATGACCAAGAAAAGAGTTTTATGTAGTCAATGTCAAGAAAAAAAGCCATGGGTGTTTCTGTTTTCTGTGAAAAACCTGATGCACTCTTTCTCTATAATTAAGATGTGCTTCCTATAAAGTATCCAAATCTGCCATATATAAATATAAGGATTAGAAAAACCCAAATGTGATTTGGCTCCATCTTTAGTTTTTGATGTCCTCGATGAAGGCCAGGAGAATTGAAGGAACAAGGCCATTGAGTCTTCAATGCAGTTTGATACCTGAGGGCACTGGTAGCCTTTAAAGGCACATGAACAGCCTGTCAGGAGTCAGTGGTGGCCACCAACAGCAAACTTCAACACCTCCTTGACACCTCAGACTCCTCTGGGTCAGGGGAACTCTAACCTCGCTGCTGTCAGGGAAAAAATCCTTCTTGACTTTAGCTGGGCCAGGATTTTACTCATATTTTAACTGCCAAAAGCCATAGCTGTACATGGCCTTTACCTCTGTGTACACAACACTGCAGTGAAGGCACGAGGCTAAAACTCAAGGGATGTGGGGTCAGTTCCCAGCTCTGCAGAAGTGTTCCCCCTACAGATGCTTTCCCCTGAAGTTTCTGGCAAGGCACTTAGTCTACTCTGTGTTTTCTCCCGTTTTTTCATCATTTATCTATTCTCATAAATTCTTAGAGTGAGTCTCTGTATACATTCACATATTTGTCTCTTGTTTTTGTTGACATTTTTATTTGTAATACAAATAACTTTTATCTAAAATTCAACTTTACTAACTCATCCATGCCAATACTATAATACATTAACAACACTTATTTTCAGGTCACGAGAGCATTTTATGTTGCCTAACTTTTGACATTTAGTCTGACCAACTAGGCCTGAGAAAGTCAAAAAATGAGCCTCTGCTCTCTCAATTCATGTAAAGCCACTTAGATGTCTCTTAACCTTGCTCCTCCTATGTTTTTGCTATCACCATGTAAAGATACTCATGAAACTCCTGTTTTGCTTGAGACCTCTCTAAGCTTTGTGAAGACAAACTAAAAATATGCATATGTATGTATATATGTATATTAAAATTCATGGTTGATGACTCTGCTTCTCAAACAGAGCTGTTTGTGGGATAAGGAAATCACAGTTCACACAGCATTGTTTTTGCAGATAGCAATAAGCCATTTTCAGGGTTTGCCTGCATAACAAGATTCATCTACAGACTGGAGAAAAAAAAAAAACCCACAGCTAGTTACAGATAATCAAGTCAACCATACCCATCTCAGGGTGCAATGAGAGTCTCATAGTCACATCTCAAGACTGATTCTTCACCTGTTGAATACAGAGGAAATTTGACCTATTTCCCCTACCTGAGAAGTCTCACTGTTGTGTATCTGATGATATTTAGTGTGCAGGGTTGCTTTCCCCCACAGTCTAAATGCGTCCATTAGGTTCAGGACGAAGAGCAACCCTGAAGACAACAATGAAATCTGAGCTATGTAGACAGCGGGGAATATTTGCAAGCTGTGCGAGGTCCAGCAGTGATACTTAAACAAAACATCACGTTTTGCAGGAGAACGCTGCATGCTGATCACTTATGAACTAGACCCCCTCCCCTTTCTCTCAGAGAGGAGACAGTGTTCATCTCAAAGAACACGGAGATCCAAACCACAGAAAGGAAAAAAAGAAAAATAAAAGCACTTTGAGAAGCTCCCCTGTGCTAAAAGGACAGATAGAGGCATCTGAGAAAGGAGGAGGGAGAGGAAGGCGGCAGAGATCGAAGAGGAGGTGATTCTCACTGCCTGACTGCAGGCATCCATTTCAGGCTTCTTGTAGAGCACTGAGACACCAAGGCTCCTGCAGAGCTCCCTTTGGGCTCTAGGTTGGATTACTTTAGAGGAATTGGCTTCCTACTTTAGGATAGCTGGGCTATCCTAAAGTGAATCTGTCCCAGATTATTACCTTTTTAGAACATCACTAAGAGGCTTTTATTGTCTGTGATATTTACTTGCATCATAAGCAAAAAAGCAGCAGTGAGTTTAAGAAAACTGGAATAAAAAAGTAATAATGTGCTACTTAATAATGGCTTGGATCCTTGTGCGTAATCTCAGACATATTGATGATCCTCCTATCTCTACTTCTGTAGGATACTAGAAGTAATTTTGCACCTTTTCAAGCTGGTGCCTGAGAGATAAAAGCCAAGTTGAGACACTGACAGGTGAGGAGTAATCTTTAAAACAGGTCTGAGTTGTCTGAGCCAGATGATCTGTATGCTAACTACCCACTCCTTTGGCTGTTTTCTCAGCTTCAGCCTGAGCTGAAATGTTCAAGCTGCTTGAGCAAGGGTGAGCTGGCCAAAGGGATGGGGGAGACACCAGCAGATGCTGTGTGTGCTTGAGAGCCCAGCTGAAGTTTGTGTCCTGGACGTCTGGTGTTCATGGTGCAGGCTTGAAGGTTAACAGCTTTTTGGCAGGTTAACAACTTTTTGGAGTGCAAGTCTGGTCCTGAGAAAGTGCTGAAATCCCACTGAACAGGCACCACAGAACCTCAGTGTCAGTGCAGCTCTCCCTCGTGCACTGAAACATGGGAATTGGAGGGAGTGGGAGAGTGTCCCAAGAAGCTCTGATTTTGCCTGGGGTGTTTTGTTGAGAGTAGAAGCTTTACTTCACTGTTAGTCCTACAGGATTCAATTGTGGTCTCAGATCCTTGTCTTTTCTTTGCCCAACTCCTCCAGCCAGCAATTATTCCACACTCAGACCAAGTCTATTTTTTCAAAATCAGCTTACTAGTGGATATTCGCTAAATCATTCAGACTCAGGGAGGACATTTGAAACATGCCCTCTGCTTTCTTCCTGGTCTATCAATTTTTTTAATACTACTGCCCATGGTGCAAACTCTTCAAACACGCTACTTCTATGGGACAGCCATAAAATTCTTTCTGTCTTGTTCCTGTCTTGTTACTAGCCTACACACTTGATCCCTGCATCAGCAACATGTTTAGAAAATAGGTCATATTAGAAATAGCTAAGAGTATCACAGGTTTATACAAATCAGGAGATGGCTAATTTTTTAGAACGCAAAAATTTTGTGTGGGAGTTTGCTGGACCAAGAGGAAATCAAATGGAGCATTTACAAGGGCAGTTTACTACTTCAAACATGTTGCAAAAATATGTCAGTAAAGATAAAAAAAGGGACTAATCCAAGATGGTGCAATAGCTTTCATCATTCAGTCTCATAAATGTCTAATCCCACTCACAGGGGATAATCCCACTCTCAGAGAAAATAAACAGACCACATTTATTTTAATATAAAATCCTTTAAATTGTAGAGTTGCTCTTGTACACCACTAATTGTTGTAGGTTACCCTTGTGAGCCCAGCTTCCACCATGGCATGTTTTCATGCTGTGTGACCCAGTTATACGACTATTTCATCCATTAAAGAAATAAAGGTATTGTAATACATTTCTAAGGCTTGTATATATTTCCATGAGATATCCATTCCCCATGCATCCAAAACTTTCTGAGTACAAGACACTATTTTCCATTTGGCTTCACTTTCTGAGGGTCACATTTTCTGCTTGATGCATACCAGAGTTTTGGCTATTTCAGCAAAAGGAAATAATTTAATGGACAGCAATCATGATCTTGACCTTCTGTCTGGACATTAGGTGTTTCACATAGTTTAAAAGTGAGCAGAGTAGTTTCATGCCAGTTGCAACTGTGGAGCTTCTGTGATAAAATGGTTCTCAGCCTCAACAATATAACAGCATGGAGTTGTGGTTTCCTAGATCCAACCCGGGAGGGTAAGGTTTAAAGGTAATCATTTTCTCTCTCAGTAATCTCTTAATTTAGAAAGCCTGCCACAACCTGCAAGTGGTTATGGTGGGTACATGACTAGAAATCATTCACCTTGTCCAGCTTCACAGACATTTTTTATGGATATGGTGCTAAGATTGCAGATTTCTGCTACTCTCATCTTTCCTGTCCTGCACAAATAAGGCCATGATTAGATTTAAAAAAAAAAAAAAAAAAAAAAAAAAAGGAAAAAAAAAAAAAAAGAAAAGGAAAAAGAATGTAGGCATTCTCCAGTGTAAATATCATGAACTAGAAAACAAGAACATCCTTCTCTTTATGTTCCAAGGGAAAAGTCAGTTTAGTACAAAATTTTCATCTCATAGACAGAGAGTTAATATTCCCCATTTCAAAATACCAGTATTGTGATTACACCTCTTTTACTAAAAAAAAAAAAAAAAAAGTTATTTTACCCCTTAGTTTTGATTGTAAAACTCAAAATTTTTCAAAATATGCTCCCATTATAATATAAATGTCATAAACTAAAAGGAAACAGTCTTGCACTCCTCTCAGGCCCTCTCAGTTCTTCACCATGGTTGAATTTAAGCATGGCTTTGCACAGAACATGTCAGGAAGATAACTTCTGTTCATAAAGCTGTGTGGGATGTACATGAGCTGGGGGGGGGGCAGTAGGGGACTGATCTCTTGAGAGAGTTCTCCATAATTCCAAAGGGCATGCTTCTAATTTATGCATATATATATATCTATACACATACTTGTGTTTAGATCTCTGTGTGTGTGTATAATTATATGCAACTGTGTATAAATATTAGGCAAAACATGGTAACCTAAGTAATATAATTCTGTACACCACAATGGGATGAGCACTAAATTGTGTGCTATCTTATCAGAACCCGACAGGAAGTACTTTTTAATCACATTTTTTTCCAGGGCTGTATATTTCCCATACAACATTCAACGGATATCACCAGATTTTAGAAAGAAATTTCAATGTTTTTATTACATTCATATGGGAAACATAGCTTTGCATTCTTACATGTTTACTGCACTTACATAATACCCCAGTTGTCAGGAAAAAACAGAAAAATACTAAAAGAAAAACAGTTTAGATTAAAAGACTAAGCCCCCTATGGATATTCTCAGATCCATGAAATTCTTTCTTCTCAGGATTTCTCTGATGGATGTGGAGGCTCATTGCCTGGCCATAGCACTGACAGGAAACCCCACACCTTGAACAGGATGACCTCAAAGAAGCTGCTGAGTTTTCAGGCCCCTTTTTCAGACCTTTTCTCCTGAGGCCAGTGATGCACTCTGTGAACATTAAATTTCATAGTGCTCTTCAAAAGGGAGCCAACCCTGCGCTCCTTAACAGCAGTCGTCTTTGCCTCAGGAATTAAAGACAGTAGGAATCAACCTCAAAACAGAACTTTTCCCCAGAGCTGATGAGAATTTTCTTCGCCCTGTCCCTGTTATTTTACATGCTGTGTACTAGCTGGTTCCCCCTCTTCCCTATGACCCCAAAGGCGATTCCATTTTTTTCTGTGTTTTAGAGTTGCAATTTACTGGCATTTTGGGTTCCTTCATAGGCAACTCATAGTAGTTACACTGGGTTTGATAACCAATTACATTAAGGTCTCTTTGCATTTAATTTATAAGAACCCTTTAAAATGCTGGGATAATATAAATGGACCTCACTGTAAGATGAAAATAATTCCTTTGTTTTCACATTTTCCTTCAGAAGTTCTGTGTTTTTTCCTGTACACAAAATGAAACAGAAAAGCCATGACAAAGAATGTGATCCATCTGTCTCCTCCCTTAGGAAGGAATGCCTTGAGAACTTGTGCTACCAAAGTTTTATTATTGCTCACAAACTAGATCTTAGAAGCATTTACTGGATACAACAGAACATCATTAAAAAAATTAAACTAAACTACATTTGCCCAAATAAATATGCAAAGTACATTTTGTGATCCATTACCTCATTTTTATTGCATTTATCCACTTTATTGCTACTTTGTAGTTCAGTAATTTTTCATGGGTTTTCCAGTCATTAGTGACAATTAACAAAAATGAACCACAAAAATGACAAAACCACAATAAAATGGGAAACCTATTTTAAAACTCGTTTACCCAAAAGAGTCCTCAGTGTTCCTGGTCAAAGTATTAGGGCTATTACTGACAATCCATGCTTTTAGAATAATGATGTCCTCTAGATGTGATAAAATTACTGTGCATATCCAACAAAGTCCAAAAAGGAAGGAAGGAAAGCAGATGTGGCAGTTATTCAACTTGCAAATGAGAAAAACTTACTGTTAGAAAACTTTCTAAATGTTTCTATGGAAAATTGAGTGGTTCTTTCCTAAAGCATTCTTTGCTTCCTAAGAATTGTGTTGGGGGGTGGAGTTTTTTGTGGGTTTTTTTTGTTGTTTTATTTTGTTGGTGTTTTTTGGATTTGTATGTGTGTGTGTGTGTGTGTTGCTGTGCATTTGTTTTGTTGTAAAGAGGATACACAAAATTGTAAAAGCATTCTTTCAAAAACTAAAGTAACTATTTCAAGCGAGCTATCGTGCCTTTTGCAACTGGAGTTCCCAGATGTCTGATATTGCCCTTGTTCTTTAATGGTATTACTCTGAAATCCTCCAGAAATCTTCCCGGTGAGACAGAAATACACCCAGTCATTAATAACATGAAGAGA